>JAOPGA020001709.1:0-118184 GCA_026419775.2 Acrasis kona | reverse complement strand
CAAATTTTCGGCAACAGATGTGGACTTGATTTTCGCAAACACAAAAGTAAAACCAAAAGCTGAGAGAAAGATAAGCTATGAGCAATTTTTGGTAGCCTTGGAGCTGATTGCAGCGAAAAAAGGTTGTACGATGGATTCTCTAACCTCCTCAATTCAATCGACCAATGGTCCCTCCACTAACAATACTCAAAAAGTAGACGAATCAGGAATAGTTTCGAAGATGACTGATGCATCCTTGTATACTGGTGCACATAAATCAAGATTCGATGAAGAAGGGAAAGGGAAAGGACTAGAAGGTAGAGATTCTATCCCCAAAGGCACTGGTTCTCCGTCTAGCCCCATAAGTCCCAAATCTCCAAGCAAGCCTTCCACACCACTTTCGAACCCACCCACTGTAACAAAGACACAAACTAGTAGTGGTATATTTGCAAGGCTAACCGACACTTCAAAATATACTGGTGCTCACAAACAGAGGTTTGACGAAGACGGAAAAGGAAGAGGTGCTGCTGGCAGAGACATTGGAGGAAATGGAACTGGAACTCAAGGAGGACGTGTAGGTGACTTATCATCTATGACTAGAACGTACCTAAACAAGTAAATATTTGTAACTGTAAAATGGTTGTTTTATTAGGTTAGAAAGATTGCTATCGTTCACCTCATTATCCCAAAAAACGGGGACAAGCGGGAATCGAACCCACAACCTTCCGCACCCAAAGCGGAAATCATACCAATATCTTAAATATCTAGACCATTATCCCTTTACAAAATTAAGTTGTTGATCGCAAAATCAATAATTATAATAATATCAAGGATTAGTTGCCTGTCAGAAAATTAACAGTTTGGAAGCTGAGACTCCCATACAGATGAGATGTTTGGGTTGGTAGGAATGTAAACCAATAGCAGCTTAATAATTATTTTGTATTTGCAACAGAACAAAAGTTGAACACAAAATCACCACGTGAAGATGAAAAGACACCCCTGAAAAAACTGGAAATATTGACGATGACAGTCAAAGAATCGCTGATCAAGGAACAATGAGCTTAGTGGAAGGCAAATTAAAGATTTGGAAACTCAATTCAAGAAACAAATATGCGAAGCTCAACGTCAATTTTCTTTTGATAAGATTAGATTGGAGAAAGAGAGAAGAAGTGAATAAAAAAAATCGATGAATTGAGTCAAGAAATTAAGAAACTACGCGTATCTGAGTGACGACAGTGATAGTGACGACTAATGTGCACCTTGACAAAACAGAGAACAGCTTTGGATCATTAATTTAATAAAATTAACATATTTATTATTTTATCAGCTCCCTCTTATTTGTACCAATGGTTTAAAAGACGGTGTTGAAGGTTTGTCGTCGCTCTGCTTTATCATCTCCATAATCGTACTCTCCTCACTTATCGTTCCGTAGTCACCAACAGTCTGACTGATAGTGAGTAGGTGCCTTATAAAGTATTGTTCGCTCTCATCCACAACCTTCATGCTCCAATAAGTAAATATCCTTTCGCTCTCCTTAATGTCGGACTCGTTTGCAATAATCTTTACATTAAAATGTCTAACATCTTTCTGAACAATAGCCATCAAAGTATCTACGTCTGAGGGTGCGCCTTCCAAAACACTATAAAAGATATCTTGAGCGAGTACCAAGACACCACTCACATTCAATGATTTATTCTTTTTAGCACAAAGTTGACCAAGCGTTGTAATGTGGTCGGATGACATGGACCTAGAGCACTTGCTGACAAATATAAGGCGCTTGAGTGGATTTTCAAACTTTTCTGATTCTTCCCAAAATGATTTTAAACTGTACATTCCAACGGGTTGGTTGTTGATTATTGTTCTCATTTTCACAGGTTTGTTGTTTTGGCGTTGTTGCATGGTTTGGTATAAACCGTTGGTCCTATCAGTGTTTTGTACGCTTCCGCTTGTGAATTGTTTCATCGCCGTCATGATTCCCTGATGAAGGTTCTTCATTCTCTTTTTGTTAAGGCGTTGAGATATTCCGACTGTTGGTGATGACTCCTTCACTTCTCGTAGGTTCCTATAGAAAATGTTGATGTATTTTGTGGTGAAGTCATCTATTTTTGAAAGAATGAACGCCTCTATTGTGAAGCCTCTAATGTTTTTTGTTGTTGATTCTTTGTAATATTCGGTTGACTTTCTAATCATGTAAAACGTCTCCGATAGTTGATTTGGACATCTGAACAATGTACTCGAGACCACAAAATCTCTGTTGGATATTGGCCAAGGCAGAGTACATACTTCGTGTGTTATGGTTGCTATCATTGATTATAATGTAAATTGAAGATGGGTCTTACATGGATATACATCTATTGATTGATTAGACAGGTAGGCAATTTGGGACGCACTAGAAATATTTTCGTCCCAATAATGCCTATAGTCGCGATTTATTAGCATGTTTAGAACGCGCTCGAGCTTGTACTCTAAGGTTCCGTATGCTCGGTAAAATGGTTGTGGGTCAAGCATAGAGACTGTCTTGTTATCGTTTAATTTTAGCTCCACTTTGTCACGCATTCTGAAAGTTCCAAAACTTGCTTCTGGATTTATACTAAAATCTTTCCAGGCATACATACCGCCTGAGCATATAACTTTTATAGCACTCACATCCTCCTCTCTTAACAGGTCAGTTATTACAAATCGCACGATGCTTACGTAATTGAAGGTTGATAGAATGTGTCCACCGTCATAACTAGTTTGATGGTATTCTTCAGGCTCTTTTGTAGCATCTTCCTTACTTCGTGTGGTGATGTCACAACGTATTTCATAAACATGAAAGATTCACAAAACTTGACAAATACGTCTAGCCTAAGCTTTGACCTGATCTCATCGTATATAGGTGCAAAATTTAGAGTGCTTATGGCCTCCTCCTTCATTTGTTTTGAAGTGTTGATTCTCTTAGGGCTGTCAGGATGAAGATAATCTCTTATGATCCTATCGTGAGGTATCTTATTGAGTTTACACTGTTCTACATCTTCTATAAAGTCAAACATCTCTGGGCTCCTAAGGTCTAGGTCTAGATAAATCTTGAATAAAGATTTAAGGTTTGCATCGTTAATAAAGTAATCATAATCGAAGAAGGAGTGGTTGAATGTTGGATGTACGAGACGTTTTATCATGATAGTGGCTTGTCGTTTGACAGAATTCTTTTGCTCATAGGGGGACAAAGATTTCCGGATAAAACAGACTGACAGTTGTAAAAAATTCTGAACTAAAATTTTTTTCCTTTTCGAATTGTGTTTGACTTTTATCGATTCTTTTTTGATCGATGTGTGACAAGAGGCATTGGTCAAGTTGTGTTAACCGTTGGCCCGTGTTAATTCCAAGCTAATACCACTCACACTCCTTCTCAAGCTGTTGTTTTTTAAGACACGACCTGCAAAAATTGAAACGATACACATATTGATCGATTTTTGAAAAATGCAGTACCTATATTGATTTACAAACTAGATAGCAAATGAGGGCCGAGTAGCTGCCTCGACATACCCATAGCCAGAAATCTTCCAGCACCAAAATAGATTAGAACAACTTACAATACTTACAAAGATGTCACAGGGTTGCAAGGTCTGCTTCGTTTTGATAGATGGTATCGGAGATGTGGGTATCCCAGCTCTTGACAGAAAAACACCGCTACAAAAGTCAAACACTCATAACATGGATTTTCTCGCAAAGCATGGGTTGAATGGATTAATGGATCCCGTAGAGCCTGGGCTTGCTTGTGGTAGTGACACCGCACACATGTCAATATTTGGATATGAACCAAGAAAGCATTACAAAGGAAGAGGCTCTTTTGAATCAATCGGTGCTGGTTTAGACATGATAAAGGGTGACATTGCATTTAAATGTAACTTTGCAACCTTCGATCATTCTTCAGGACTTGTCGTCTCAAGAAGGGCAGATAGAGACTTTGAACATTTGGGACCCGAACTTTGTAGCTTCTTGGAGAAGTCACTTAATCCATTCTTCATTGAATTTCAAGGCAAAGAGATACAATACGAGATAGCAGTTAAGTACGCGACGGAGCACCGTTGTGGAGTTAGAGTACGCGGCCCTGGGTTATGCGGCGAGACTACTGGTACTGATCCTCTTAGAGATAATCTACCTCTTCTAAAATCTGTTCCCACACCCAACTACACTAATGATATCGATGCTCAACGAACAAGTGCTGTTGTCAATGCATTATCCGACAGAGTGTTTAAACTACTAACCTCACACCCCATCAACGACGAGAGAAGACGCATACACAAGCAAGAAGCCAACATTGTACTGCTAAGAGGTTGCGGAGTCATGATTGATGTTCCAACATTTGACATATATCATAACTTGAGATCATTCATGGTCGCACCAACAGCCATCATTGCAGGTCTTGGGAAAAGCGTCCATATGCACCTACTCAAAGTTCCAGGCGCCACAGGTGACTACCACACGGACCTTCAAGCCAAAGCAAATGGTTTCTGTGACTTTTTTGTTAAGAATCAATCAGAGTACGATTTTGGTTTCTGCCATGTGAAGGCTGTGGATGATGCGGGTCATGATGGGAACTACGAGCTAAAGATTTCCTTCTTGGAAAAATGTGACGAAATGATTGGAACATTATACAAAAGATTAAAACAAGAGTTAAATGAACCAGTTATATTTATTGTAACGGGCGACCACAGCACTCCTTGTCTATACAAAGATCATTCCCATGAACCAGTTCCGTTTGTGATTTGTGGTAACCATGTTCAAGACGATTCCACTTTTAAATTCGGGGACTCTGCTTCTGCGTTCAATGAGATTGATTCTGCAAGAGGTTTGTTGGGACGTTTCACGGGCCTTCAAGTATTCGACATTATAAATAATTACATCAAACACACTGTCAATCAATCAAAATAAAAAACCTTCATGAATAGGATGTAGTGAGTCTTCCTTGTTTTGCTAAATTGGCCTTTCTCTTGTTTCCATTATACTTTTGCAACCAAATCTTTTCGGCGTCATCTTCGTCTTGTTCACGTTGCTGTATTATGGGTGTAACTAGCGCTCTTTGCTCCTCTAAAGCGGACTCCATTATCGTCAAGGATTGTTCTCTTGAAAATGATTTTGGTCTTGAGTTGAGTTTATTTTTAGTAAAATCATGATCGTTGTTGTCTTCTTCGCTATCGGACTCTCTGATCACACTATCAAACCCGGTCTTGGTCAATACAATTGTTATTTTTGGTAATTGGGAAATTTCCTTCTTTAATCGGTTATCCCTGATAACTTGAGCTGTAATAACATCACAATCATCATCCTGCTTTCGATGAACATGTTTAGGATCCAGACTCTTTTCCATCCTCTTACGCGCCCGAACCCTTGCTATATAACTCTCCTTTAGGGAGCGAACTTTATATTTGTCCTTGAATTTGGTTTTGTATTCTTCCCAGTACTCTTGATTCGGTAAAAGTTCCAAATCATCTTTCTGTTTAATGTCACCTAGATGACCGCTGTATAGTCTATGATGTATGCTCTTCTTCTCAATGATACGCTCTACATCCATCTCAGCATTTTTAATGTACATACTTTTTAAACGTTCCTCCTTTTGTTTTTGCATCCACAAATCTTCTACTTTTTTAACTGTTGGTGAGGATGTAGGACTGGTCTTGATGGCCACTTGGCTATCAGCAAAAAAATTTGCAGTGGGACCAGTCCCGACTGGTGATTGAACAGCTGTTCCGGAGATGGATTGTGACTGAACGAAATCACTTTGAAGTCTGCTAAGAGATGATACACATCTCGGTAGGTGTTGGTTAGACTTGGCTTTATTTTGTTGCGGCGATGGACTTCTGCTACCTAACGCAGTGTTACGAATGCTTGCTGCGCGACTAGCTGTTAACCTCATTAACTTTGAAGCTGACTCAGAGTGACCATAGCATTCTGCACGTGTTTCAAAATCTGGTAGCGGCGAATGATATCTTCTGGGTCGTCGCACTCTGAGCTCTCCACCATAGTCGCGGTCTATAACTGCTTCTGGTTTACCAATCTCGTACTCTCCATCCGCAGTAAGCTTATCTGCTTCTTTCTTAGCTAAATCCATCAAAATTTGTTGAATGACTGGATTGCTTGGTCTGTCTTGGTCATCGTTAAAGTCAGACAGTAGATTTAGGTAACTGTTATTGTAAGCAGGTACACTTTTCGTAACTGGTTTTTTCGCGGGCTTTTTTTCTTGTTTTTGCTGATGCTCCTCAATGATTAACTTCATTAACAAATCTTGTCTCTCCTTTTTGTCTCCATAATAAAAATCATAATTTATGGGGTCCTCATCCTCGTTTAGAAAATTTCTATCGCTTTTATCCTCGTCTACAGAGTGCATTAATCTATCCAACCCGTCTCGATAACCCATGGATTGTATTTTTTCTTCGTCACTGTCACAATGGTAGTCTTGTTTCAGGGCTGACATTGCCTTTTCGTAGGCCATCCTCTTTGTTCGTTCGCCTATCCTCTCTCTAATCTCGTGTTGCGCCCATTTATCCTCCTTAATCTTCTTTCTTCGCAACTCCCTACGTATATCGTCATTAACAGAGTCAAGAGGAGGAAGTTCGCTCTTCTCTCTTTTGAACATAAATTACAGTCAACTCGAGAGATTATTTATATTGCATTTTATTACCCCAATATAAAGGCATGTAAAACATTGTATCAGTGATTTCGTAAGTTTATGAGAATTTATTCTTGACCAGCCTGGATCTTCTTCATCAATTTCTCCTTCTTGGCTTGGACTCTCAATTGTCTTTGCTTCAAGGAAATCTTCTTTCTGTTGAATCTCTTTTGTACGTAGCCTTCTGGTCTCTTGTTCTCCTTCTTGACTGAAGCTGGGTTGGCACGGATGGCAGCGTGGGCCTTCTTGTATAGACCTTCGACGCTCTTGTGGTCGACGCCCTCCTTAATGTACTTGGAGAAGACGGCCTTGTATTGCTCGTCGCTCTTCTCGCTCAAGGATTTCATGTACTTGGCAACGTGTACACCATAGATGCGCTCTCTGTGGACCTTTGGGTCGTAGCTCTTCTTGGCCTTGTTGTATCCTGGGAAACGTCTCTCGTTGTGTGGGACGTATAGACCGGCATCTGATGCTCCCTTTAGGGCACCAAAGATACGAGCACCAGTGGTGGTTCTTGCCAAACCAACATCAAGGTAGCACTTGAATGGACGGTTCTTTCCGGTAAGTGCATCCTTGTCCTTGGACTCTAGGGATCCGTCGGTCTCCTTTAGACCTTCGTACTTCTTGTCCAAACCAATCTTTTGTAACAGACGTCTGCCCAACAATAGACCGGTGGCGTAGCATGCGGCGTAGTTGGTCAAACCGGTCTTCAAACCGAAGCGTGGAAGCTCGTGTGAGTAGGCAGCGGCCATAACGTTGTCACCGATGATCTTTGATGTGACGATTTGGCAGATGACATCCTTGTTGGTCTGTTAATGTGAGTGGAAAGTTTAATTAAACGTGAACATACAACACGGACGACGAATCTGTACTTGGGTGCGTTGTACTTGGTCTTATCTTGAGTGATAAGCTTTTGACGTGCACGATAGTCGGTCTTTCCTTCTGCAGAGGGTGTTAATAAAATGTTAAAAGGTGAATGTGAACGAACCTCTCCTTCTCCTGAACTTAACTTGGTAACGTTTGAAGTAGGCCTTGTTCTTCACAATCTTGACGAATACCATCTATAGTGTGTTGGAACTGGGTTATTGTGTGAGTGTGACATACTTTGTGGCTTGGTTAAATATTTTTCACAAAGAAATTTCGAACGTATGATTTTGTTAAATAGGCTGACTGTTATTGGCAGGAGGGTTTATTACAATGAGACTATGAGTAAAATCAAAGTAAAACCAAGGCGAAAACACCATACTTGAGTGTGAAGAAGCCGTCACATCGATACTTCGGGGCACAAAAAATTTATAATTCGCTGATGGACAGCCTGCTTGTAATAATAAAGACATTATGTTGCACAGACTTTACCTTTATCCTGTTCTAACTAAAAAGAAGACCAGATATACAAACACTGTCCTTACATAAATTTTGAATGAAACAGACATTGGAGGGCAATTTATTAAGCAGTAAAGTTGACATCGTACGTAATGAAACATTTGTGTGCGATTGTATTAAGGCATGAAAATCAGAGTGATTGATGATCAAACCAACAAAACATCAACCATTGAATCTATCGTTAGCATATGATATTATGAGGTCGGTGTTCTATCATAGAAAGACCTCCACGCCAACATTATTTGTACCTTAATAATGCAGTCAATTTCCGACTACAAGCAATATAATATGATAACGTTAAGACAGATTTAATTTGAATGAGTTAGTCACGCACAGACAAAAGAAAAAGTGGTTAATATGGCAATTCCTGGGTGGATTTTGATTTTATGAAACTATTAATAAGAAAATAAAATTACTGAACAATGATCTTTTATTGGGTTCAGGTGAGAGGAACGATTCCAAGAAATGTAACTAGTGACTTGTATGCTGTGAAAGTAATAAAAACTTCAGTGCCTGATTTGTAAACGCGTTTTCACTGAAGAAAACTAACAATTGCAGTGTTGTTGTTGTTTGGAACCTCTCCTCTCTTGCAGTTTGCAGTATCCCACATCCCTCCCTCGGCATAACCACACACAATCTGGATTGTAAGTTGTGAGTTTTGTGTTAAGGACACTATCCTTTAGTGAGTTGTGTGACTGTACAGCACCGGGCTTATTTGTAAATGCGTGGCCAGGGCTGGTCGTTCTTTCTACTCTTGTAGATTGTGTGATCGTGTGTGGAAAGGCCTACTCGCAGCGAACTGTCTATTACTAGATGGTTTTGTGTGTTGTTTTTTGTGAATTATTGTGATGCATGATGCGCTGCTTTTAAAGGGATCCGGTTGATCGACGAACTTGAGAACAAAAATGCAAGCTTCACCAAAGACTGTTACTGGTAATTTTGTAATAACTGTTTTAAGTGTTCAAAGTAAATTTGACAATCAATTTTCAAGATTAGAAATAATTATGTGTGAAGCGGCGAGCTTGCCATGCAAAGCGTCTCGATGACAAACTCGTAAAGTCTACTTTGCTGAGACCAATTTGGTGTTTCGAGGCAACATCTTGTGTAACCATTAAAAAAATGCTTTATTATTACATTCTGTCTGTGATGAACTTTGAAACAACGTCAACATCTTTTTTGAAGATAACGAAGGCATGTCTTGTGTTGTGCTGTAAGCCGACAACAAAATGTTGTTTCTTTGCATCCTGATCATGTTCTATTAATTTATCCAAAGCATCAACATGTGTCAAAGGTACCCAACCGTCATCACGACCGAATATATAGTAAATGTCTTTCCTCCTCTGTTTCAGTATATTGATGTCTCTTTCGGAGAGCTCCCTTATCTGCTCAAACTCACTCATCGCAAGATGGATCACATTCGACAGGGTGTTGTAATTGAGGAATTTGGACAAGAAGGGTTTGGAGACATCATCGTCAGATCTTGCAATATTTACAATAAAATCAAGAATGAAAGAAGGAACCAAGATGGATATTAGATGAGCGAAACCTACCAATACTTGCCTAATTCCGTTTTTGAAAATTCCATCATACATGACAGCATTTTTTGTTTGGTACATGTTTTGGATGGTGGCATACAACATGAAGACCTTGTGGATATGGACGTCACATCTGGACAACATTTGAAGACATAAGTATCCACCTACGCTGTGACCCGCTAAGCTAATTCTTGCTTTTGGGTACAAATTGCGTATGTGTTTGATAATGTTTATTCTAGACTGAATTTGTTGTTCCAAGTTGTACACATGCCCAAGATTTCTGATGGTATGGTTTAAAGTATGCCCGGCAAGACCCACCGCTATTATGCAATAAGAATTGGTCTTGAAATCTTTACTCAAAGTTTCAACAAAGTGATCGTATATATCTACTATTCCTGGATTTCCAGGGAAGATGACGAGGATGTCTTCGTATGTTGAATCATTTTGTTTAAGAACAGGTTCCAAACTGTTGTCGCTCGTCCTCTGGATGTACTCGGTAATTACCTCGCCCACAACTGTTGTGAATAAATGTTTGTTTTTAGATGTTGTGATCACTCCTGTTGGCTTTTTGCGAAATAGTCTTGAAACAATTAATATCAGTCCAATGATCCAGAAAAAATCCCATACACTCACTTGCCAAACCTGAGCCATTCTTTTCTAACAGGATTGTTCATTACAAAACAACCACAACATACAAACAACTATTTATTCTGAGCTGACAAAGACAAAAGGACCTTCTTATATAAATCATTGACTTTCATTCTCTCTCTGAAGACTTTTATTACTATCCTGTTGAATATTTGTTCAACATTTGCGTTTGTCTTGGCACTTGTACGTACAATGCTCCCCTGGACGTTCTTTGTTGTGTTGTCTGCATATTTCTGTGACTCAGCAATTGTTGTATTCCCATCGTCCATATCGCATTTATTTGCTGCGATAAAAATAGGAACATGTGGGTTCATTAGCACACATTTAGTCAAGCCTGCCTCAAGAGTGCCATTATCTATTAGAGAATAAACAAGCAAAACAGCATCAGCTTCTCTATATAATCTTTCAAAGTACGCTGCATCATATTCTCCATTATAATCCTCCATATTTACCATCAAATTTAATCCATCATGAGTAACTCTTTTGCAATTTCTATCCTCTATTGTGGGGTCATAATCATAATTAAATCTTCCTTCAATGTAAGCTACAACTAAACTAGTTTTGCCAACAGCCCCTTCGCCTGAAACTAACTAGTATAATGTTAAAAATTTGCATATAGTACTACTTACGACATTGATGCTATTAATTTTAGGCAGATTCTTCTTGAAAAAATGCCTTTACCGAATGTAGCAATGCTTAAAATTACATTTTATTTCATCGGAATAAAAAATAGATTGACTCCAAATCCCAACCCACCACAAATCAGAGTTCAAAATCCTGCGAAAAAACCGACAGACTGATGATAGTATAATTATCTCAAGTGGATTGCCTTGAATCATGAACAAAAATATATGTGTGAGTATGTCGTCAACAAGACATGTTCAGCATCTTTCTTTTCACGTCCGTTACAAATACCCATTGTAACTGAATAGTCTTTAAATCGCTTAAACCTTTAGGTATACAACAAGGACTGAGGAAAAAGAAATTAATTTAAAAATAAATTTATTGACTATTCTTCTTATACAGAACTGTTGATGGACATCAAATCCTTTGCAAAGTTATCAACCATCAACTCTGCTGCAGTCTTTCCTTTTCCAGCCTTCTTCTCTTCTACCTTCTGTCTAACGCCACTTCCCAATGCTGAGGAGATCTTGAGCAAATGGTTAATCATCAAATCAACAATCTTTTGTTCCTTGACCTTAACTAAGGCTACTGCAAAGTTGTCAATCATGTTCAAACGTTGTTGGTCGTCGATGGCGTTCCAGAATATAGTGCATTGGCTGTAAATATCTTCATCACTGTACTCGTCAACTGGCGCATAATAGTCGGCTGGTCCGTTGGTTTGCATTGGTTGTTCCTTGTATTTTGGATCGGGTTGTAGACCACCAAAGACACTTGGGTAATAGTGAGGGAATTTGTTTCTAATCTCTTGGTTGTGTTGACCTCCAACGTAATTGTTCATTGGCTCAATTCCATGTGCTCTGTTAATGTACAATTGCTTAAAGTTGGGTCCTAGACGATGGTATTGGGTGTCGTCATAGATCAATAGACGACCTTGTAACAACTTGTCTGGTGATAATCCCATACCAGGTACATAGGTGGTTGGTGCAAATGCTACTTGTTCGACTTCGGAGTGGTAGTCGGTTGGGTTGCGGTTCAATACGATCTCTCCGACGTCGATTAATGGGTAGTCGGAGTGTTTCCATATTTTGGTGCAGTCAAAGGTCCATGGGTTTTTGTAACCGTCTGCCTCTGGCATGATTTGCATCATCAACTTCCACTTGGGATACTGCTTGGATTCAAGTGCGTTGTACAAGTCACGACCTAAGAAGTTTGGATCCTCTCCTGCTACAGTCTTTGCTTGTTGCACAGTGAATCCACGTGCACCTTGTTGACTGATGATGTGCCACTTGACCCAGTGTCTGGTGCCGTTCTTGTTTAGTAGTGAGAAGGTGTGGCAACCATATCCGTTCATGGTTCTCCAGCTCATTGGGGTTCCTGTTCTGTCGGTGTATAACATGAGAACTTGGTGTAGACCTTCGGGGTGGAGTGCAACAAAATCCCAGAACTGATCGGATTGCCAGGCACCGTTGCGTGGATCACGCTTGAATGCGTGGACATTGTCTGGTCCAATCTTTGAATCTCTTGCAGCAAAAACTGGAGTGTTAATGCCCATCAAATCCCAGTTACCTTCCTTAGTGTAGAACTTGATGGCAAAACCACGGGGATCACGAGTTGTGTCGGCATCACCAACTTCGGTGAAGATTCCTGAGAATCTGGTGAACAATGGGGTTTTCTTGCCTACAGCATTGAATATATCGGCACTGGTGTACTCTGAAATGTCATTGGTAACAGTGAATTCTCCGTATGCACCATAACCGAGTGCATGGACGTTTCTTGGTGGGATCTTTTCTCTTGTGAACTGTTGGAGTTTTTCTAGGAGTTGGACATCGACAACGAGTGGTCCTTGGGGTCCTGCAGTGATTGAATGCTTTCCTTCACCAATGGGGTGGCCGGTAAGCTTGGTCATGGTTCCTGCGTGTTTGTAGGTGGAATCAGTCATTCCCACGAATGCTTGTGAGAGTTTATCGGTGACTGCTGATGCTAATTGCTTTGCTTGGTCCATTATTGTGTTTTGTTTGAATTGTGATGTTAGGAGTAATGATCGGATACTTTTTAAATAGTACTATCGGAGCAATATAAAAGCCCCTAATAGATTTAAAATAATAATTATATTAATATAATGCCCTTTTAACCGAAACATACGAGCTATAAATATGTTTATTAGATCAGAATTGACCTTGCCGAGAGTCTAAGCGATTGGACCAACTATTTAATAATCTTAAGAAGCAGGCATACAGGTAAAATAACCTCTACAATTATGCTGTAATGTACTTATTTTATTGATCCGACGATAAAATAAAACGAATAAAACAAACTATGAGTTGTCATATTATGTCGTACAAGCTTGGTCAGTACACCTCGAACATCAATCACAAACATACAATAAAAATTTCTAATCAGGAAATGTTACAATTAGTAAAGTTGAATAAATGTTCAAATTTTATTTTCACTACATGTTGTTCAACATGTGTCGGCTCTCATTTAATTAAAGGTGGCAAGCAAACGACACTGTTTTACAAAAAACTTCAAGACATATTGGTTTGCGCGGCCAATGCTTCGTCGACTGGATTTGTTGATGTACTTGAAGATCCTGAAAACAAATATGGGATTCCATAGTATATAATGAACATTACAACAAGAGACGCAACGACTATAGCGCATGTGTTGCGGCCAGTTTTTGTTTGTACCATGTTATTTAGCTTCTTCATTGTGTTCTTTAATGAGTTTTGTGCTTGCCCCATATTCGCCGAAACATCGACGAGGGTTGCATTATGTGAGCTAACCTCATCTCTAAAAGAGATTGTAATCTAGAATTGATTTAGTTGGAACAATTATATACAAATACTTACGTCTTTTAGAGCCTCAACAGTACCCCTCAATTGTCTTGTGTAGTCTGAAATGTCCTTCTCAACAGCGTCCTCCTCCTGTTCGGCATATTGACTTGCCTGCTGGGAATTTATAGTACGAGAAGATAATTTTTCTTTATCGTTTATAACACCACCGAACAGTGATGACCTGGCTCCTTTAGTTTTGTGTCCTTTGTCGTTCATGTTGTAATTTAAGTTGGCCAAATGAATTGTAAAAGACCATGAACTGTGGTTTATGTAAGCAACCGTCAAGCTTATCTTTAAACATCACAACAGCCATTCGCCAAAAAGAGAGTGAAATATGTAAAGTATTCAAAAATGGAGGTAAAATAAACTTGTACATCTTAAAGTCGAGCGAGATAATTTACTCTTCGGAACACTCGTATCTACGAAGTGGGGTGTCGGAGGACGATATTAGGGACTTAATCATGAACTTGAAGATCTCTTCATCACAAACAAAAAATAGGCTCCAAGTGCAATCTACACACCTCAAGGGATTAAGAAATATTTTCTCATTGTATAATATAGACTCTGATATGGTAACATTTATAATTTAATTTATTATTATAAGATTTTAGGTTATAGCACTTTATTCTCAATTCGGCAATGCTATATCTGTAGTTGAAGTGGACACTAATGAAGTCGACGTTGGAATAAGAAAAATTTTGTTAGAAATAAAACAAATTACTTCTTATTGCATTTTACTTGTAAGACCTTCTGACAGGAGATGATTTCTTCTTCAAATCTGCTAACTGATTGTGCAAAGCATTTGTGAGCTCAAACTGTCTCAACAGCACTCCTTTTATGTTGTCCCTAGATTCTTTTGCATGCTGATTTGGTTCTGGAGTAAACACTTTCTTGTATACCTTCGATACGTAAGGTTGCTTTGGTTTGTTCTTTTTGTCTAAATAGTTCTGATAGTCTTCTTCTGTCAATACTGGAAGGTCTTTATCTAAAGATTTTGTAACGTTACCAATTCCCCAGTTAAAATCGCTATTCCTTCTCCCTATGGAGGACGAGGGTCTAATAGACTTCAGTTCGAAAGACTTCGAGATGTTTAATGTCGGAACATCTAATTCATTCTCTTCTGATGGAGACCTTAACTTCTCCGCTGCCTCTTCGATTAGTTTCTCAACTTCCTCTTCCAAGCTAGCTTTTGTTTGTTTTGCTTGTGTAGCTTTTAGGGTATTCTTTTTGGAATCCATTGATATGGAAGAACGAAGAACAGTGGGGCTTTTTACTGATTTCCTTAAAGTAGACTGTGGATTATATTTGATTGTATCTAAATCTTTTATCATATTTGTGTGGTTTCTCTTATATACATAATTAGGAAGCTCTCGGAATAGCTCGTGAATAAAATCCATCCGGTCCCATTCTTCTATATTACTTGGTTGTACTAATGATAAAATATTCCACACGCATCTCTCGTTAAGGTAGTTCTCTGACTGTGAGGTGCTATATTATCGTTAAAGCCTATATTTCGCGCGTCTTACATAAACATTCGTGCCTATTTAATATTCTTCGTAAATTACAAACAACCCGTAGTCGTTGGTTTAAAAATGTCCAAGAAAGCTGATAAGAATGTCGATAAGACATTGTTTCAGGGAAATAGAGTGACCAATGGATCATTTGCTAGTAACAGGTGAGTCAGTAATAATCAAGGTACTAACTAATCGAAGTAGAGGTATCATACAGCCTAACATGAATAATCTGGGAGGACGCCATTTGATAACTACCCTAAATCAAAAGCACATGCAAACTCTCAAAGCTACAAAAAAACAAATAGATAATTCTCTTCCTTGGTCATACAAACCAAGTAACGTTAAACTCCATCATCTGAATCATCCAGCTATAAGAAGTGTTACACCTACAAAAGATCAAAGCAGAAGCCCTCCAGGAATTTCTCCATCTAATAGCAGCACAAAAGGACAGAGGCAGATATCGCCGAAGAAGAAGAGCACTTCTTCGCCTAGTAAAAAGAAGAAGAACGATGGGGCGAGGTAAGTTAAAGCTCTTGAGAAATTTGTTAATAAGCAGCAGGTTTGACCCAATATTTGACTTCAAACACGACCACCAGCAACAAGTTTACGAGGCTTTTGTGGACCTGCTCTGTGAGCTTGGTAATGATAACTGTGAGTTGGTGTCAGGAGCAGCTATGATGGATGCACAGGAGAGGCTATTACTTGAATCATATAATGGAGTAGACAAAGTGTTCGATAATGCCTACATGAACTCAAATATAAATAGCGAACAACCAACTGGAACAGAAGATATAGATGATATTTATGGACAGCAATCAAATAGACGTTTGTCAGAAGATGATGGAACCGAAACAAATGAATCAAGCAATTATGGCGACGATGAAATGAACAATGAGGACTACGAACAGTACAACTATGATGAATATGATCACCATTTCCAGCGGACAGAATATGACGAGGAAGAAGATGAAGATGATCAGTCATAAAAAATCAAATTTATAAACTTTATGGTTGTCAATCTTGAAATACAAACCATCAACCTTTATATTCCAATTTAACACATTTTTGCCTTTGTTACCCAGATCAGACAATGAGGATATAAGTAAATTTGACTTTTCGGTTGCACCTGCTGGACAGCGATTGCTAATTGCAAAAGAAGAATGTAAGATAAAATTATTGTTTGTTAATTTACAATCATTCGCAAATTGTATTCCCTGGTCTGATATGACACCGACAACACACTCTCTGACTGCCTCTGCAAGATAATCATTATTTTTATTACAATCCAGAGCGAGATAGAATGTGGACCTATCACCGCTTGAATATAAGGACAAGGATTCAAATTTTATTTTTTTTGTAGAGTATGATTCCTTCTGCTTTTTGTGACTGTTAAACAAGCAAGTCAAAAGTGGTTTTATTTCAGTAAATTTAATAAGAATATTGGGACAGCAACTAATGTGGAATTCTTCGCAAATGTCAAAGTTATCAAATTTTTTCAACACATTCTCCTCTCTTATTAACTCCTTTAGGATATTGATTTGCTCTAAACTAAGATTTACTTAATCTTGAGGAAGAATTATGAAATGTCTTACTTTTAATATACAAGAAGCATCTCCAAAAATCAAAGTTTTCCTCTTGTTCACTTGTTGCATCAAGAGAAAGTGATGGTGGACGATCCGGCATCCGAAATAAAACACCGCTGTCTAGTTTTATATATTTTGCATCCTTCTTTGACTTAACAATCCTTCTAATTTTTTTCGGTCTCTCCTCCTCATCACTGTCATACGCACCAAGAAGATCCATGTTAAAATCCTATTTTATTTTGATTACAATAAGATTCTATTCTTGACATTTTCATGTAGGTCCTTGTGTGGAAGTACAATAGAGTTCCTTACATACACTTCACTCGCTGTCCTCACGCCAGATCCAAATATAGTGACCTTATCTTCATTATCACGTGGCTGCCTGTGTGTAAAGTTTGGCATTCCTTCTACGCGACTCCATGAACCAATACTTGAGTTCCATCCAATAATAGCATACTTGATGAAAGCATTTGACTTGACTTCAACATTCTCAAGCACAATAGAGTGGGAAACTCTCGCTCCGGGTCCAATCTTGGCACCTGCCGCAATGTACACACCAGGTCCAACTCTTGCTGTTGGGTCCACCTCCGCCGAAGGATCGATAATGACCTCTCCTACAATTTCACACTTGTTCTTGGCTGATGTTGCGAGTAGTTCTGGCTTTTGCTGCTTGTAGTAGCTGTAATAGTCCTGGCTGCACTGGATGGCACTCGCTGCTGATTTACATTGACGCCAAAAGTCACTTTCGCTCTCAAGCACATACACCCAAAGGTCTCCCGCGCCCAAAAGTGCCAATGAACTCAAGACATCCCTCTCAAACCTAATTCTGTTCTCGTCGTTGCTTATTTCATATGAAGGTCTGTCCATGATGGCTACATTTGATATTTGTTTGTGATACTCTTTAAAGTCTGGGAAGCGCTTTACCAACTGTGGATCGATGACATAGACACCAGCATTAATCAAGTTGCTCACGTCGCTGACGGGCTTCTCTGCATAATGTAGCACCTTTCCACTGGCATACTGCTTTTCTGTTACAATGCATCCAAAACGATGTGCGTCTGATTTTAGCACGTGTGTACCCATGATTGTGATGCCTTTAGGGTTGTTATTGGAGTGATACTCAACTAAGTTCTTTAGGGGGAAACTGCAAGCAATGTCACCATGTAGCAAGATCAAAGATTTTGGATTGCTTTTGAAAAGAGTGTCCGAAAAGTGCACCAAGCCACCTGCAGTACCAAGCTCTGCTGGTTCTTTCAAATAAGTAACTTTCATCTCAAACTGAACAGCGGCCTTCTCAACTAGCGCTTTTAAAGTTTGTTCTTCATAAAATCCAAGAAGGAACACTTCCTTAACCGTGCCTAACGAGGCTAATGCCGAGAGTTGATGATGAATCATAGGTTTACCTCCCACGGGGAAGAATGGCTTTGGTAGATCCATTGACAATGGCCTAAAACGTGTTCCCTTTGAATAACCACCGATGAGGATTACAGCAACAGCCGAACTCTCTGTCATGTTTATTATAATACGTTGTTATCGTCAACCAACAAAGGATGCAGAAGAAACATGGTGGCAAAGAACGCCAAACTCAATCAACCAATGCACCAACACAACAGATATCGATATTCGCTTTAACACTTGTTATAAATATCTCTTACTTTTTTATCTATTGGAAGAACATTCAAACAGAGTACCAAAACACGTTGAAAGTATTTCTATCCATATTATTATCGGCGCAAGCATTAGCTGTAACAATTTTATATGGATTTTTACCAGTACTCCAATATATCAAAGTCTTATCGTTTGGAGTGGTCGGTTTCTCGATAATCGCCTTCACGTATGGATCAACGATTGACATAAACCTTCCCATTTGGGCACTACTAGTAGCTGCTCTTGTAATTGCTCCGCATTATAATTACCTGGAACAATCACTTTTCAAATTGAGGGCCGCTAGTGCGCTTGTTGTTGTTTGGGCAAGTGCTTTTGTAATTCCTCTAGACTGGGATAGACCGTGGCAGTTGTGGCCGATTTGTTGCACATATGGCGCCATCTTGGGATCGCTCGCACCGTTGCTTGTGGTAGTCTGGGATATGTTTGTTGGAAGAAAAGTAAAGAAGGAATAGGTTTAATAAGACCATTAAAATAATAAATATTGATAAATTTATACTGTAGATTTGGTTTTGTTATATCTTATCGACACACAATCATTATCTTTTCCGTCACCATTTGATGTAATTACTCTGCGATGTTGTGTACCATCTCCTTCATCTCTTTATACAACAAACCAACACTTATTGTAAGAAATCAAATTTTTTGTTGACCTTTTCACACAATTGTTTGAACAAGGCAATGTCAGACACGGAACAGAACATAGTGGAGGAACCAAGCACAGTCACAAATGATGTATCAGAATCAACAGAAGCTCAACCTGCAGTTACACTATTAAACTTTCCTTCCACAATCTCGGTTCGTTTCGTAACGCGCAATGAAGAGCAACAAGTTACAGAATCAGCTATCAACCTTCCTTCGGATTTAACTAGATTCGGTCTATCTGAAATTGTAAACCACTTGCTCCATGGTGAGGGTGAAGAAAACAAAGAAAAACATGTACCATTCGAGTTTCTTGTCGAGTACAAGGAGACCAAAAAAGCATTCCTGCGCACGTCGTTAAAAAAGTTTTTTGTCAAAACACAAAAATACCCTGTAAGTTTTAAACATGAAAAAAATCTAATCATCAAAATAGGAATCTACAATCACGATTGAATATGTCGAAGCGCAACCAGCCCCAAAGTGTGTGGATACCATTCCACACGACGACTGGGTGAGCGACATTAAATTCGATCCCATCACAAACACACTTTTCACTGGCTGCTACGATAAATTCGTGCGCATCATTGATCCTGATTCGTCAGATCCCGAAAAGAGAGTATTAGCCACAGCAAAGCATCCCAGACCAGTCCAAAACATTGTATGTGCTCATTCCAGCGATGGTCTCTATTTTGCATCAGCCAGCAAGGACGAAAATGCTCGCGTATGGAAGGTTCTAAAGGACGACAACGATCGCATCAACGGTGCAGAGTGCCGCATGATTCTTCGTGGTCACTTGATGAATGTAAATGATCTTTCGGTCAACCCAAGCGCAAACGGAGAATTACTTTGCACAGCCTCAGACGACCGCACCATCAAGATCTGGCAAGTCGACTTGGAACACAAGAAACCACATTTATTCAATCAAGAATTAGAATCAGACGAACAACCCACGACCAAAAAAGTAAAGAGAACATACAAATCATTCAATGCTATCGGAACGTTAGGCACCACATCAGGTAACAAGGGAGAAGGACATACATTAGGCATCACTTGCGTCACATGGGCTCACAAGGGGTCAATCTACTCTGGAAGCAACGATCACACCATCAGACAATGGGATGTAGCACGTGCAGAATTAACCAGCACCATTAGCGGAAGTAAAGTAGTTTCTTCGTTGACTTTGAACCAGGATCTAAATTTGATCTTGACGGCACATCCCGACCACTTGGTTCGCATGTGGGATCCAAGAATGAGCAGCAGAGCTTCTATATTCCGGTCTCATAAGGCTTGGGTGAGGCGCGTTGAATGGCAGGTTGGAGGTGGACACCAGTTTGTGAGTTGCGGTGATGACAATCAAGTAAAGGTTTGGGACGTTAGAAGTGCTTTACCTCTCCATTCCGTGTCACATTCATCCGAACAGAGTTTACATCAAAGTGGAAGAAAAAATGTATCTCCTTTCAAAGTGTTGAGTATATCATATTGCGACAATGAAACCATCTACTCTGGAAGTACGGACACAACACTCAAAAAGCATAAAATAAAAAATTAAATTGAAGACAACCTTGTGCTTTTTTTATTACAATTCATTTGAAGCATGGCTTTCAATGACTACCAAAGTCATCGAAATCACATTCCTTAAACGGCTGGTATTCTTGTTTCTCAAGTGTCCACACTTGTCACATAGCGATCGATTTCATCACCCTTCTCGAGTCAAAAAGCTCAAGATGAAGCACAATAGTCATTTCTTGATTATACATGAGGGTAGTATTCTATTCACGCAAGTTCGTTTCACAAAGTAACACATCAAAAGGTGTATTCGTGCTGGGATTGGGAAAGTTTCTTGCAGCACGCTCGTTGAGTCTGCTTGCAAGATGTAACAGACTAACGTCATACTTGAGACGCTTTGGTGAAGGTTCTTCACCCTCTTCACATTGTTCATGTTTGCTGGCGTGTTTTGAGATCACATTAAAAGCACATTTTCTTAGCGTTACACTCAATAAAACGCTCTGAAAAGTCTAACATAAAATCGCTGTCTATCTGAAAAAATCTTTGCGTGTGATCGTATGTTCCATCTCCGTAAGAATAAACACTGAGCAGTTTTTGGCAATATTAAAATTGTCGAGGTACGTCCGGAAATTTGGGTGTTTGCAAACTGTGTAACAAATGCAAAAGAATTCAGATTTGGTGTTTTGGAGGAGAAAGGAGAAGGAGCCTTTCTAGGACAAAGGCTGTTTTGATGATATTTTGCAGATTAAACACACGTAACGTTTAGTTTCTAATTCTTCATCTGATTAATCAAGTCACCTCCTTCCTCTACAAATCTATTCTTGTTTTGTTTCTTCGCCAAAGAATTCAAACTCAAATTCCAAAAGCATTCTTGCTGTGTCCGTTGCGGGATCCGTTCGAATTAGGAGAATCTTAATTAAATTACAACATAACTTGGAAAAGCGGGGTATTTATTAATATGTTTGATATATTTACATTGTTACAGTTGGTTCGCTTACTTGTACAGCTACTTTGTTTATGATGCTTCTGCACCTCTCTGGCTTTTTTATTTTTGCGGAATGTAAATTCAAAAAGCTCTTTTGTAGCATGTCATACATGGTTTGGTATAATCGGTCCTCCTCACTTATTGGTGTATTTAAAGTAGGTTTGACTACGTTTTGAGTAGATGACTTGCGAGTTGTTCTCTTTCTTGGTACACTCTCACAGCACAGACCCTTGTCCCTGCATCTCAAGCAAGGCCTTTCTCCGTTGCAAGATTTATGATGTAGGCGGCATTCTTTACAGGCGTGAGTGGTTATTATCCTCCGTTCGTTATGTTGAACGAATGGTGTTACTATTATCGAGTTAACGGGGTGGGGGCTTGCGAATACCGTCTGCACAGGTGTGCGTGATTGAGAGAACTGCACATTTGTGTATCGGGCAGCCTTCCTATGGATCTTTCTTGTGGGGTCTTCTTGGTATGTGTAGTGTGTGTTATGTGTTGCTATCATTATATATTTTTGTTTAATTCTTCAAAACGATTTTTAACTCATGGCTTTAAATGTCCAAGAGGATGGACAATATAAAATGATTTTCGCTTTATTACCCTAATGGGTGAATAAATTCAAAAATCATAATAGTAAAACACCGAACGTGTCAACAGTATTTTCACTTGGATCCCCAGATGAGAAGAGGATTATGAATTAAAATAAATGCGGAGACGTTCCATTTAAAACGTAGAATCCAAGTACGCAGCATAAGTCTTTTAAAAATTACTTTTTATTTACCGTAAACAACGTACATCGGATCAACATATTCGTTGTCCTCTTGGTTTTCTAATAGAGAGTGTGCCTTGATACTATTTGCATCAAAAGCATCACAATTGTAAAAGTAATTGGCCACCCATTCCACTCTCTCCTGTTCGCTCATTGACAGCCAGTTACTAATAACTTTTGTCGGGAAGCATCTATTGCTGAACGATGTTACAAAAAGACCTCCTGGCTTCAATATCCTGGATATTTCTTGAAATACTTCCTTTGGTCTGTTGAGGTAATCTACACTTACGGAACAAATTACGGCATCAAAAGTTTCATTACTAAAATTAATTTTGGGATCAGCATTCAAATCATGTACAGTGAATCCATCGTTGAACGAGGGATTCGAAGATAATTCTGGACGGTTCATACCAAGTCCATGGACCTTTCCAATAAAATCCTCTGGTAAATGTGACGTCCATGATGAACATAAATCTAAAGTCCGAACAGACTCTTTTTGTGGTATAATGTGTTTGTAGAACCTATGGAGTATGTACCGAGCTCTATCATCAATATGATGCACGAATCGAGGGTGACTGTAGAAGTCGGCGTCTGTAGTTTCATCTCTTCTTTTTAAACGATCTTTGATTTGAAATGGTTTGGCATTTGGTTTAAGTATGTTGTTTAACTTGTTAAGGTCGATTCTTGAATACTTTTCTTTGATGTAGGATGGGAACGCGAATTGCTGTTTGATATTGAACATTGTTTTGTTTTATTTTTCGGATCGGATAAAGCCTTACAATCGAATTTATTCTATTATTATCCGAACAGGTCACACAGTGCAAGGCCAGTGTTAAAGTTAATGTTAAGATAATCGAACAGTCGGTTCGCTACGCCATAATCGAATAGCTTGTTCACAAAAGAAAGTCAGTTGATTTATCACTTTGAATTGAAATTTAAAATCAAATTAGTGCTGCATTTATAAAGGATGGAGGGATTCAGAACAAAAAGCAAATATGAAATTTGAGAGCTGAATACAATACACAGTGTCTATACAAGTGGTAATATGAGTGTCGTCTAAATTTAGTCGCATTATATAATACAAACGTTTAAAGTCGTTTGAATAACATAGGCTATTACAGTACTGTTATTGAGTTGGCGGAGCTATCTTTTGACTCTTTAAATCCTACTGTGACTTTTCAAAATATCCGCACCTTTCAACAGCTCATAACCATCACAACCAATCAGTAAACAAAATATGCTAGTTATGGTGTCAATTGTTAAATGTCATTTAAAAATACGCAAGCTCATTGTAATGAATCTAAATGAACTACTACATCAGGCATGAAGAGTAATAGGTCCATAAACGGCGTGAACAATGATGTGTTGAAAAGGAGTTGGTAAGAAGTATTATGATAACAAAAAGTCAAAAACATGAGCAACGTCCTCGTCGGAAAGATCAAGCACGCCTATGGAAAGTTACTACAAAGAAAAAGAGGAATGACAAGCAAGAAGGCCCACAGATTATCACGCCCATCCTCGCACACCGTTGAGAAGCGCTCGGAGGTTAGAGTCAAGGCCATTCTGTGCAATCCCAACATACAAAGCATACTCCTGAGGAGTGAAGCTGGAGACAATGTTGACATTTGGAACAAAATTCAAAGGTACAAGTCATCCTCGTCAATAGATGACAGGAAAGAGGTGTCACTTTATGTCTACGAAAAATATAGGTTCCGCACAGAGATGTGTCAAAAAGACCTATTGTTAAACATGGACGTTGAAATGTATCAAGACGACCTTCTAGATGATATAGAGTCAGAGGTAGAAGAGTTGGTAGAAGAATCCGTAAACAAACTGTTTGGCAACATCAACCTTCTGTGGGTGTAAAATACACAGATTGGACTAGGTATAACCTTGAAGAAAAAGGCTCTTCACAGCTCATGGATGGGCTTTTGTACAAAACACATTTTAGTTAAATAAATCTCGAGACCTTTCTACTTGATTTTATTCTACTTTGAGTCTACAACTTTTTGTCTCGCAGAATCAAACAAATCAATCAAATAGATTGGCGGAACACTATCGTGAAGTTCTCTTACTATGTCAGGCTCAATGACGCCTATTTCCTTTAAAAGCCTCTCTGTAAATCTGTAGCTGTTTATTGACCCGTCCCACTTCGCTTGGTGTTTACAGTCTTTATAAATGTTGCCTCTGTAATCAACACATTTGTCGCACCTACCCACCTTTCCCACCTCTGAACACATCAGGTTGTATACTCTCATACTCCTTTTTAATAGATAGAGCGGTACTTCCGCTGGAAGCCCCAGTTGGATCATGTCATTAAACATGTCTTGTGGTATTTTACCAACTAAATAGATCTCCTTGTCATCGTTGTCCCTCTTGGTCATTTCGTAGAATTCTACGTTTAAAAAGGTAAATGCAGGAACCTTAGTGAAAAGTCCTGCAATGTTCTGTGGCATTTTCTTAATTAATCTAACAGCTTCCTTATCTTCCTCATCTAGTGATATTGACTCACTGTCGCAGAATAAATGTGTTTGGACACCTCTTATTTCCTCTTCCGTGGAGTGGCCGAAGACGTCAAAGACTAGCCTCGAGTGTCCTGTCTCAAAACTATAATAGTGTGGCTTGTTTAAAACAAGGTAAATAAGTCCCATTTTCTTTGGGTGAGCAATGCCATAACCACTGTACCCACCTCTTGTTCTTTCCTTATAATCGCAAGTTCTTGAACTTTGACCCATTCCTAAGTCAGGTAAATAATAGATAAATTATAATTTTATTTTATTTTATACATTTGGCCAGTTCACCGAAAATTATAATTACATATTCCTCGAGAAAGCATTTGAAGTGTTTTGCGACTTTGTCGTTAACAAGATCCACAGTTGATACAGCTCTAAGATCAATCAGTATTGTTTTGAATTTTCGGAGCAATTTATGATCTGTAGTCAAATAAGAGTCTTTTTCTAAAAGGCGAGATTGAATGTTGACCGTCGCTTCCTTCAGTCATTCAACGTTGATGCTGTCAACTGTAAAATTTGGTAATCTTTCAATATATCTTCCTTTGTAATGCGAATATATGAATGAGACCTCGGATCACCCACAACTACCTCTTCGGTTAGGCCCAACAGAACTGTTCGAACTTGGAATAGTGGAATACAAAAGAAGCGAATTCCATTCTTCAAAATACATTTACCCTATTGGGTTCCGCACTCAAAGGCAGTATTTTAGCTATAAAAACAAACAAGAGAAGACAATCTACACTTGTGAGATTTTGGACAATGAAGAATACAATGGGTCTGACGTTATTTTTAAAGTTACCCCATTAGACGATCCAGAAGTTACGTATCAGTCAACAACTGCATCAGGCGCATGGCTGCCAATCATCAAACTTGTGGGCGAAGGCAAGAGGGAAACATTTACTGTGAGCGGACCCGAGTATTTTGGTCTTAGTAATACACACATTAAACGCTTAATAGAAGCCCTACCCAACGCTAAAAAGTGCACAAGGTATAAAAGTTCGAAAAGAATAAAAAATGCAGTAACTCCCATCAAGAAGAATGTTGATGTGCCGAGAAGGACACCAAAGAGGAAGAAGCAAGAAGAGGATGGTGACGAGCCTGAAATAAAGCAACAGCTTGTGCCTTCCGATTCACCTGCGAGAAAACGTAAAAGTTTGAAGCCAAAGTTAAAGTGGTGTTCTGCATGTGGCAAAACTGTGTCAGACAAAACTGAGCATTCCTCAATGCTTCAGTGCTCTAGGTGTCCAGTCTTTATTCACGATTGTTGTCACATTCCAAGTCTCTCCCTACTTTCAGAGCACCAACGCGCGACGTGGTTGTGCGACAATTGCAAGTCATGTGAAGTTTGCAACCAGTCAACTAATGATGATGTGATGCTAATATGTGAAACATGCGACAGAGCCTTCCACACTTTTTGCATGGTACCTCCCCTAGAGTCCATACCACAGGATGCGTGGTACTGTAAACAATGTACAAAAGTTGATGACGACAATGACATCATCATCAATCAAGAAGAGATGCAAGAACAAGACACATTCAACGAACCTCAAGAAATAGAACCAAAGAGCCAACCAGAAGAAGAAGTATCCGAACAGGATTCAAACACATCAACCGAACAATGGAACGAAAGAGATGATGTAAAGTTATACAATGCAGTCAACCAATACGGCGGTGAAGCTTGGGATACAATTTCCTCCATTGTGAAAAAATTCAGCACAGAAGAATGTAGGGATCGGTACTATTTGCTGTACATGTCAATGTTGGATCAATGGAACGCTGAAGAGGACGAACGACTTTTAAAACAAGTGGAAGTGATGGGAGAGGATGATTGGGATGGAATCGTGGTGGAGGGACGCACAATTGTTCAATGCATGGATCGTTACAAAACATTAATAAAGCAAGGAGAAGGTAATGAGGATTCCATTCTAAATGTATTTGAAAAAATATTCGGAACCGAGACAACACCTGACAATGTATTACCACGTTTTGGATTTTTTTCAGAATAAAATTTATTTCAAAACATTATAGTATGGTCCATTTGATGTTATTACACAAAAGTCATTCTTCAATACCCATCCTCCAACAAACGTCCGTGTTATGGATAGTGGCGGAAAGCCTCCTATTTTGATCTGAGAGCCATTGTTTAAAACCACGAAGTTTGTGGGTAGAATCGACTGAGATGTCTTGTATTGTCCGTTCGCTTGAAACTTTGGCGTCTCATTTGTCATGGAGCCGAAAACGTTCGCTGTATGCTCAAATTGCCAAACTGTATTTATTAGTTCGTTTTCTGTGATTAGATTTTGTTTAAAGTCCTTTAGTGCTTCGTAATATATAAACTTCCAATGTTTATCGCTTGTTTTATGATTCAGCATTGTTGTATATTTATTACATTGTTTTCCAGTCCAGTCTCGTGAACATAATATTCGCCATACGTCATCACATGACAACAACTCGTCCATATTTTTTGAGATTAGCCTACTTGTTAAGAGCATTTTATCATCAAGGAAACAGAAAATGTGATGGATTATTTCTACAGGTGTGTTGATCCACAACATACACATTGGGTTAATATCGTATTTTTGCGTGCTTTTACATCCGTGGAATTCCGAGTCAAAGTGCGCGGACATTATTAATACATTCAGTTACAATCTCAAATTATTATTAATATTTACAATCATGTTTATTTCACTCAGTGTCTGAGTCATCATACCTAGGTTTCTTTCTCTTGTGATTACCTTGTTTGAGTGGCTTCCTTTTGTTGGTGGTGGACTGCTTCGGCTTCGGCTTCCATTCTCTTAATCTTTTATTACACATCCACGTTTCGACCTGCTGAAGGGTGAGTCCAGTCTGTTCTGATAATGTTTTCTTTTCTTCTGGTGTTGGGTAAGGATTCTCAATGTTCTCTGAAAACCAATCAAAAAGTATCTTGTTGCACCAATCTGGACGATGCTTGTTCTTTGGTACCTTCCTAACAACTCTGCTGTTATACTTTTTGACGATGCTATTAAGCTTATCTATGCACATGCTGGCGGCTTCTTTAATGTGTGGTTCTAGGTCTTCAATGGTAATGCTTGGGTCTACATTCATTTGTACGTCATGAAGAAGATTTCGCACTTGGCGGTTAAACATGGACACTACTTGTGTATGAACGCTCTCTAACTTGTGTGTTTCATGGTGGTACTTGAGGTCTGGATATAATGACCAAATGAACTCGATGTATTCTTCTTGACTCATATCTAAAGGAGACTGTTCACCTGGTTGGGAAGGAGCCTTGCCTTTTGTGATGTGATTTTGCATATTGAGTTGAGTATCTATCAAAGGTTCAGAGTTGTGTGGCTGCGGTTTCAACATGTCCTCTTCTTCTTGTGAATTTTCTAATCCTGAATCTTCCTTCTTAATTCTAACTAAATGTTTGTCTGCAATGACGTTTACTACATTGGTCAAGCTTTCCTCGTCCTCTAGATTGAAAAAGTCCTCTTCTACTTCTTCGCTGCTTAAATCTTGTGAAGTTGATGATTGTGCTGAGCTGTTGTACTCCTCATGGTTAGAACTTGACGACCAACTGTCTGGCCACAAGCCACAGAATTCATTCATGATGGTGTGTAACTGCATCGTTCTGATCTTTTTTTTGTTTTGATATGTCAATTAATAAAAGCTTACATAGCACTCCTGTGACCACAAGTGAGATCTTTGTAAAATATACAAAAATACTACGATTGTTTGTGATGCTTCCAAACGCGAAAAGTCCGTAGGTTTTAATTTCAAATCGGGTTTAAGAGCACATATATTCATTAAATACAAATAATTAAAAGGTAGAATGTGGTCAAACAGAATCAAGATCTAATTATAAATCAATTTTATTTATCCTTTTCAATCTTCTCGTCCTTTGACCTCTCATAGTTCTCGATAACTGCTGACAAGAATGCTACAATAAGGTATTGCCTTATTTCACATAACCTATATAGATTTGCATCAAGTAAAGTTTGTTTCTCCATTTGTTCTAATTGTTCTTTCGTAGGATCTGTGATTCTTATGATTTGATTAGTAGTGGTATCAACGTAGTCGTCTTTGTTGTGTTGTGAGATGAATCTTTGGTAACTTGGCTTGTCAAAAAATCCATTCCGTTTTAAGCTTAAAAACATTCCGTAGTCTTTAACTATTGTTTCGCTCAATGTGTTAACGTGATGGAATAAATGTAAAAGCGCAAAACCATCCATTTGTGCACCTATCTTTGGATAAAGTTCAGGTGCCACTACTTCGACCATACCAACGTGTTTCTTGTTAAAGTCCGAAATGATTGTGATTTTTGAAATAAACTCTGCTCTGTAATCGTGCGAAAGTATGGCCGTCCAGTAGTTTGTAAATGCTTCAGAATTGTCCTTCCAAAAGTCTTTTATATCCTGAACGGCTTCATCGGTACTGTGGATTGACATTTTGCAGGTTGACGTGACATTACAAATCCAACAACAGATTTTGTACAAAACAAATTTATTTATACAGTCATACATTTACACAACAATTATACTTCCTTCTTACTGAGCGTCTCACTCTTTTTGTGCAGACTCTTCTTCCTCTCCTTTTCCTTCTTCTTGGACGGTGATTCAGTAAAATTACACATGGAAAGAACAGCATTAATTAACTGTCTATGAGGCTTGATGGAAACGCCATGAGTTACTGTGACCTGAACAACAGATCCTTGAAGAGCCAACTTTGCATTAACAGGTGCCTCTGGATTGCTCATCGCAAGGTTCATCAACTTTTTGTTTCTAGCAGATCTAGTGGACAGTTTTCTCTCCGCCAATAACTCAGATCCTATATTACATCGTCTACAAATGCTCGTGACCATTGTCCTTCGATGACCGTCGTTGATGGCTGGGAAGTTATAAACAACCACAGGATCTTGTTGACTGCTGGATTCAAGTAACTCCACTAATTTGTGTTCGACGAAATTAAGAAACTCGGAGTGAGAGGCCTTTGTTAAATCCACAGCCGATCCCTTGCTTTTCTTGATGTGTTTTACTTTTTCCTCTTGTTCACTGTCGCTGACTTCTTGTTCGCTGTCGCTGCTGTCATCATCTCCTGGTCTACATGACAGGTTATTGGTGGTCAACTGCAACATGCAATTAGGTTTCTTGTCACATCTTACCTTCCACATGCGACACAGGTTGCGTAGTTTGATATCTTCTGTGGTCTTGCTGGGTGCTGCGATCAAATGAGCGACTGGTTTGGATTGTTCTAATGTGAGGTTACATAATAATTGTAACCTGTCTTGAACCTTCTCCAAAAAAGTGCAATGTGTCAAACCGTCTAATACGAATTCATTCTCATCCACATACATGAACGGATCCACAATTTGGATGGAACTTGGACGTGACTCTGGTGATGATTTGATTTCAATTTCAGCTGGAAGCGATGATGCTTTGGGTGGTGAACGTGCGACGGGAGGAATAGGCATGCTCTTTGAGCGCTTCTTTTGTTTCGTAGAAATCTCCTCGCGCGCTTCATCAAAATCACAATTCACTCTGAATACTTTTCCTTCTACGTGACTCACTGTTATTGGGTTAACAATGCCTTGCTTGTCTTTTCCGAGTCCTCTTCCTTGCTCGTAACCCATCTTGGCCATCATGCTCATGACACTTCCACCAACTCCGCTGTGATGGATAAATTGTCCGTGCTCTTGATGCATTCTAAAACTAGGAGGAGTAGAGGGCGAGGGAGATGAAGGCGCATGTTGAACATTTCTTTCTCCGAGAGTGTTGGGCATTACCCCGGCGCTGACAAATACAGTGGCCGCCGCGGGACTCCCTCTGTTACTGTCGTTGGCCCTCTTCTTTGGTGTCTTTTTGGCCGGAATGTGCTTGCTCTGAGAATACAACTGGTTGGATCTAACCTTAATAGTTTCCTTTTCGCGGCGTCTAGCCATTGCAGCGAGAGCAGATTTCTCCGCCTTCTTCCTGCTTTCCTCAGCCTTGAGTGCGTTCATTACAATTTCAATGGGGGTTGGGGTATCGTCAATGTCTTCAGTTATGGCGAACTGAAGGGAACTTTCAAGGAGGTCATCTAACTCGTCTGCACCAAAATCATCAAGCTCATCGCTGTCGCTATCACTGCTATTTTGTTGTCTTCTTGCCTTTCTGTTCTTTGCTTTCTTCATTCTTGTGTTTTTCCCTTGACGGTTCCTTCGTTGAGGTTCTACGAAATCGTCTTCGCCGACAGCAGAGAAGATTTCCAACAGCTCATCATCGGGCTCTACTACGGGAACATCATCATCAAAGGGTATGGTGATGCTCATTTCCTTCAGTGTTGTACCCTTTCTACAATAAATGGATGCATACACGTCATCAGGAATTCTGATGGCAGACCCACTTTCATGATATACTCCGAGTTCGTCACATAACCTATGAATGAACGCTCTATGCTCGTTCAACAGTGGTGGGAAGGTGAATGTGACCTCTTTTTGATCAGCTTTAGTCTGCTTGATCAAGGAGTATATCTTGTTCCTATAGTTCAAAATAAGCACCCCAACTGCTATTGTACTCACCTAATGTTAAGGAACAAGTCTGACCTGGTCAAGCTGAGGTCAATTTCATCCCTTAAACTGGGGGGTGAATTTTGAATTCTAATCGAGCTTGACATCATTTCTGAGATTTATGTTCCGAAATTAAAGTTCAAGTATCCATTTTATTAGTTGATTGTAAGCAGTTTACTCATCCCAAACAAATCCTTTTGGTTTGCTCTTCTCTTCCTCCTCTCGCCTCTCTTTGTGCTCTTTTCGGATATCGGCAAGTTTTTGGTCTAGAATAATCTCTCTATGTGGATCAGCGCGGCGTGCCCAGAACTTTGGTCTCGAAGTGACAAGTGCAAGAATACTGCCAGAGATTGCGAAAAGAGAGAATATCACATCCGCACCGATAGTGCCCAAAAAATAAGACATATCACAACGAATTTTTCTACCCTGTAAATCTGCTCCTGGCATTCCCTTATTACAGAAAACAGATGCTGTTCCTGAATAGTATGCGTCCACAATAAACACTCCTAATGAGAGGACTCCGAATATAAGTTGAAGTAGGGAGGACATTACGAAGACCCACCATTTGTGTGCAAGCAGGGTTAATCCAATAACACATGACACTATAATCATGACAATAGTTATTATAATTCTTATGACAGTAATCCAAATAGGCCATCCGCAATATAGCGCGGTGGGATCTCCTTCAAAATAGAAGCGCATGGGGTGATATTCCTGGAATCCTGGCTGTTGCTTGCATGGATGAAAATCTGTTTGGTTGTTGTTATTAAACATCTGTTCAATTGTTAATCTTGAATTAATTTTGTACTTACCATGTTTAGAGAAGTCTGCTCTAGATCTGGTGCTTGGATGATACTCCAAACAAATAAGAAGCCTCCCATAACAATAGTTAGAATAATTAGGATTCCAGTTGGAATTTTAAGCACTACGTAACACATCCTCCTCCTGTGTTTGTTCGTGTCAAACGTCTAGTTACAAAAGACAAATCCAAGAGACCAACAACTTCACTGACCCTAAATGATGTGGTTTTCTCTTCGCTCCTACCCCAAATATTTACACAACAGCAGGAAAGGGGCCTCGAAGACTACAAGACAACAAAGTAGGCTTCAATATTTGGAAATATTAAAGGCTATAGAGTTGTGTTAATATGATCAACGTTTGCATTAATAACCTCACCCAACCGGTACAACGACCCATTGTGTGGTGGATAGGCTAATACATATTTCGTTTCCTGTGCTACTTGAGCAAATGTGCATTCCTTCAACTGGTCCTCTCCTTCTCCAATGATAATTTTTTTCCATCCCTAGACACAAGAAACACCCAATCCTCTATTATACTACTTGATCCCTTCAATTATTCTACTGAATCCATAGCTTTCCATCAAGTAATTGGAGATTATTCTTCTAAACAAGATTATTTATTTTCAAAGTAATTACATAACGTTTAAATGTTGTCTCCCTCAAGTACAGTCAAATCTGATGTGGATCTATTATCGGGAATGTTTCTTACATTAGGATTATTGGTGGGTGCTCCGAACATTGCGGGATATTTTTTGTCAATCTTTTCAGTATTAAAGTTGTTCTCTAGAGCAATGAATGGGTATGCTAGGTAATCGATCATGGAATCAAACCACGTTCTTTCGGTTTTTTTCACAAGATTCTTTGCTCTGTTTAATGGTTGTTGACCAAAAAATTCAAGCACTTCTCTATCGTTGGCTAATGATTCGTTTGAAAGTATAAATTGAATGAAGCCTTCAAGACCAATTAATCTCTCCTTAATAGTCTCTGGTGCTTCAGTGTCATATCTTTTGGGGGGAAAAGATGGATACACGCACTGAGGATGTCTCTTTTGGAGACTCTGGTATAATTCAAGAAAATGCATATAACGGTGTTCGTTGCTGTAGTTGGACACAGAGAATGATCCCATGTTTCCAAGCGGGACACGTGTTCGTTTTATTTGAATTCTATAATATGTTACATTATCACTATGAAGATGAACAACAGAAAATACCAACAACATACCCTGTATCTGGATCATAATGCTGCTTATTGCGATCTATTTTAGCCTCGAATTGTGTTTTGTATTCAGCATCAACCGATAGGGAGCGCGTCTCAAATTGAGCGGAGACATTGGTGTAGGCACTTTCGTTCATCATTGTTATATTTTTGTTGTAATGGGTTGTAAAATATGTGTCCGAAATTTTTTTGGATATCCAAGATTGACTCGAATGTTCGAAATCAACTGGGATGTTCGAAATTGACTCGGATGTTTAAAATTGGTGCGGATATTCAAGTTTATGGTAATCTCGGATATACCTCTTTGAGCGGAGACATTGGTGTGTAGGCATTTTCGTTCATCATTGTTATGTTTTTGTTGCAAGGAGCTAAAAAAGTTCGGCTAATAAAAAATAAAGCGAGTATTGAATTTGCATTCAGTGTTGCATTGCAGTGCAATTGAATAGACCAAAAGATTCTAGCGGGCTTGAAACTTGACGTAAAGTTGACCAATCAATCAATTAATATGACGAAACGTCAGATGATTTGATCATAAAAAATACACAATAATGTCAAACAAACTTTGGGCCAACTACGACTCCATCTCTGATTCAATCTCTGCAGTCAGAAGCGATAGCAACCCAACACAATGGACATTAATTGGCTTCAATGACAAGTTCGATGAGTTACAAGTGGTCGCTACAGGAAACGGTTCCGTGGAAGAGTTGGTACCATTGCTTCAAGAAAATAACGCTTATTACTCGTAAGATGATTGTTGACCGGAAGCATTTATAACAAAATTAGACTTGTGCGCAAAACAGAAGTAATTGATGAGAGCGAGACTGTCAAATTTGTATTCATCAAGTTTGCAGGACACAAAATCAAGCCACTGTACAAGGGTAAGGTTACTACCACCATGGGTGACATCACAGGAAGATTCCAACCCTATCACGTCGACATGAGCACCCACGAAGTAGAAGAAATTACCGACGAGCAGGTCACTAATCTAGTGGGAAGTGCATCTATGAATCGTAGCAACGTCATTGACAAGAATGCAGGAAAGAGGATTATGGATGAGAACAGATTAAAGAACGAATCAAGAAGCATCAACCGTCAATACACTTCAGGACTAACATCATCCCCATCATCCATCCAAGCATCCCAAGCATCTCCCGTACCCATCAGATCACCCTCCGTTAAAGTCAGCACTCCCGTCAAGTCCACAGTAATCGACGTGCCCACACAAAGCAAGGAGGTGTCCTACGTGGAGGAACAATGGATCAACAATGCCATTGCTGATGTAAGGAACGACAACACTGATACCGATTGGATGTTGGTCAAATCAGAGTCCGGAAGCATAGAATTAGTGGACGTTGGTGCTGGTGGCGTGGATGAGCTCAGCAGCAGAATCACTCAAGAAGGTGTCTACTATGGATTGGTTCGTTTGAGTCTCCAAATAGATAATTCGACAACCACAAAGTTTGCTTTCGTGCACTACATTGGTCCTAACGTAAAACCCACAGTGAGAGCAAAGGTCAGCACCCACAAAGGAACGGTATCTGGCAAGTTCCTACCTTTCCACGTGGAGTTGGTCACCAGCGATCAATCCGAACTCAAGCATGATGCATTATTTCAGTTGGTCGCATCAGCAAGTGGAACCAAGAGCAACGTATTGGGAGATGCAGGGTCGCCAGCAGTTTTATCGCCCACGACCTACTCACAACAAAAGCCAATATCGAGATCTCCATCCACGACTGCGTCACTCACATTCAAGGACGAAAGTTCATGCAGACAATCAATTGCGTCGGTGAGAGATGACAGTAGCGATGTCGATTGGATGTTACTTTCGTATCATGGATCAAGCAAGACCGAATTAGAATTGGTTGGATCGGGTACTGGTGGAGCCGATGCCTTGGCAAGTTTATTGGAACCATCAAAAGTATATTACGGATTAGTTCGTGCCGAAGAGATTATCGATCAGTCCGTCACTGTAAAATTTGCGTAAGTTGATGTGTTTGACTTGATGTGATAGTTTTGTAGATTTGTTCATTATTTGGGCAATACTGTGCCGCCAATGCTTAAGGCACGTGTATCCACTCACAAGGGTGTCGTCGAAGATTTCTTGAGACCTTATCACGTTACATTATTCGCAACGGAAGCAAGCGAAGTGAATCAAAAAATTGTACAAACTTTGATTGCCAAAGCAAGTCAGAGCTACAATGCTGTTTTGGTAAGTACATTTGAACTCTTCTTCATCTTATTGTTAGAACTAAAAATTATTGTTACAATAAAAATGGCGCTTTTTTTAATTACAATTCTTCTGTCATGAGTGTTGCACGCGATGTTGTTTCATCACAACGTCCACATACTACACAAAAGTCATCGCGTGCCAGCATGACCTCTTCTTATATTTATAATAAATTCTCCGAATATTTGGAGCCACCTGAAATTCGAATCAAACCAAACCCAATTACATTCGTGGAATATGAGGCTGATAAGGAATACAAACAAATATTTGATGTACAGAACATATCCCACGAAAGCATTATCATTCGCATAAACAAACCAACGACAGATCGGTTTCAGGTTACATTTTTGACGGGTGGGGAGGAGCCAGTTGCACCTGGGTTGTCTATTAAATTCCTTGTGAGATTTACGCCGAATCATTTATCGGATTTCGACGACTACATTCAAGTATCTTCAAATAATTATAGCACCAAGTTACTGTTATTAGGAAGGAGACCTCATCCTGCGATAACGTTACCTCGAATTTTGGATTGTGGAAGTTGTTTGGTTGACGCTGAAAACACGATACAATACCAAGCTGTAAATACGGGAAGTGCGGGTTTATTTAGATTTTCTTGTCAACTAACAGAGAGGATTTCAACAAACGATGTAAACGTACTTGAAGAACCACCGTTTTTTTTGTCGCCACAAGAGTTTTATTTACAACCAAACGAGCCAATTAATATCGTTGTTTCGTACAGACCCACACAGATATCAGGTCATCGTTTAATCTTACAATTACATACGGACGATGGGGAAACAATCGAATATGAATGCATAGGTCAATCCTTTTATCCAACTATAAACCTTACAAGTGTATGCTCTGTGACGACTAAGGATGTACATCAAACACCCATGCTTTCGTATTCTGACTCTAGCCCAAACACCACCCAGACCCGCACTGTTACATATCATAATCCTAACCCATTACCTGTACATTATTTTTGGAGTTACTTTGATGGAACCAACGCGTCATCTGTACCTGTTCATGAATCACATCCCTTTCAAGTGCGACCTCAAGCAGGAGAGTTACAACCCAATACATACCAAGAATTTACAATATCTTTTAAACCAACGGATCCATTTATTTATGGTGCCTACTTTATACTGAACATGGACGGAGTGCCACTTCCTAGAACACAAGAGCATCCATTCCGCCTCATGACCGAGGATCATTATAATCATTTGAGCACATCACTCACCGTGAATCAAGAACCCTCCCCAATGGTCTGCGATCCACTTCACTTCTTTAATGAATGTGACTCGCTTCACCTTGAGTCCAACTTTAATCAAGACAATGAGATGATCAGTATCGGTAGCATTCCTTGTTCAAGAATAAAATGTTTCGGAGTTTGCAAAGTCAACACCATCACTCTACAACCACCAGTGCTATACTTTGGGTTACCTCTACTTGTAGGCGTCAAAATCAGTCGCACTTTACATTTACACAACAAAGGAAGCAGTAGCGTTGCATTTAATTGGCGTCACGATCCATTAGGAAAGCAATATTATGACATTGAGTTTGAGCCCAATCAAGGACACATCCCACCAAAAGGTCGCACTTCCATCCATGTACATTTCACACCCTACTTTATCGGAGAGTTGAACTATGTGACTTATTGCGATGTAGATCATGACGATTTCATCAAGTGCTGCATAAGAGCACGCACTATGGGTCCACGTCTTCACATTGACACGCCAGCCATTGATTTTGGAATCATTCAGACCGATCAGCCTAGAAGTCAACCCATACAGATTACCAACACCAGTCAGGTCAAAGTTCAATATTCATTCCAAGGTGATGAAGAATTACAATTCGAACCCAAGTCAGACAGCTTGTTGCCCATGCAAAGTAAATTAGTTGACGTCACGCTCACACCCACCCAACCAATGATGATGGATAGAGTCATCGAGTGCAAAGTACTACATGGATCCAGTCAATACGTAAGCATCAGAGCATTAGCACAACGACCAAAACTTTACCTTTCGCAACGAATCATTGACGTTGGTACATGTTACGTCGGAGTCACCAAAACACACGTTATACCGCTCATGAACGCTTGTTACCTCAACACTAGTTTTTATTGGTACATGGAAGATGAGGATGACGTCATTACCATTTCTCCACAAAGCGGCCTCGTACCCGCAGGAAACCATCAAGACGTGTCAATTTCCATCTGTGCCAACCAATTGGGTCCCATCGATACTTTAATTCCCTGCTTCGTCCAAGAAGACCGTAACAATGTATTGGGAATCATCATCAAAGCAAACGTTGTGGGACTATCCGTTCATTTACAGTTAGAAAATACGAATCAACCCATCGACGCCATTGATTTTGGAACGCGTTCCATGTTTGATGTTCATCAACTCGACATTCAAATCGTAAACACGAGCGATTGTAAGAGCCGATACACTTTTATATTCGAACGTTACGGAGCGCCCATTCACAAACACACAAAGAACATTTCCGATTATGACGTTAATGAACTATCAATGACGGACGAAGGAATTCTTTTCGACGTTGACAAATTACAAGGATCCATCGATGCACAACAAATCATAAACATCAAGTGCGTAGCCATGGGAAACAAGAGCGGGACGTTTGCCGATTTGTTGCGGATGGACGTTGATGGATTGCCCACCAGAATGATTCCCATCAACATTACATTACAAGGATCACCATTACGAATATTAAACAAGACATTGGGACTATCGAGAGATGCAAAGGAATTGTCATGGGCTTCCATCCCATTAGGCACATGGACATGTTCGCGAACGTTACACGTGCACAACCAATCCATTCAGGAAGCGACGGTGGGTTGGACCAACAATTGTGAACGATTTCCGATATCACTCACATTGAGTCATTTAGAAGATGGTCAACCCACACGGATCCAAGTCAACATTCAAGAACGAAACAACAATACGAATCAATTCCTGATCGAACCACTTCAACAATTAATCAAACCCAATCAAACAAAAACATTTCAAATGAAACGAAAATGCGACGAATTGGGAATCAGACACGATCGTCTATCGTTGGTGTGCATGGACCAACCACACTTGTTGAATTATGATTTGATCGTCACCACGTGCGGTCAACCAGTGAAATTGGACATGAATCATTCCAAAATCAAATTCATCATTGCATCCAATCAAGACGATAACAACAAGTACGAAAAAACAATCACGTTGACCAACAACACAATCTCAACTGCCGCCTTTACAATGGACACCAGTCAACCAGAATTATTTTCAATCTCGTTACCCAACTCATCGTACACCTTACAACCAAAACAACAAGCACACGTCACCATACGTTTCACGCCTCGCTCCCAGTCAGCATCCTCGCACGATGCACATTTAAGAATTCATTTCGATAATGGGCAAGTACAACATTTCGACATTTTCGCACAAGTACACACCAGTCAATTGACCGTACGTCCATTACAATTAAATTTCGGAACGCTCCGTCGGTACATGCACAATCCCGTAGATTGCGTGTTGACGTTACCGCTCAGCATTCACAACCAATCCAGAGTGGCAAGAGGGAAATGGGAGATTAAGAGATTGAGCGATGAGGAGAGCGACGATGTGTTCGTGATGAGCGAAATGACGGGATCTACGAGTTACTCGAGTGGGTTGAGACAGGGCACCAGCGTGGTGACCGTGGAGTTTAGACCTCCTAAAAAAAATAAATCATTTAGTGCACGGTATCAGGTGGTGGCGTTGAACGAGAGCGATTCTCCTGCACAGGTGATTGATACGTTTACGTGTACCGGAAGTGCACAATTTGATGAATTTGCAGAAGAGATGGATTCGATGAATATGTAATTTATTAAATTTACCGTTTGTGGTACGCTCTTGTTATTTTGTTTCTCTTGTTGGTGTGTTTACAGTTTAGGCGTTTGATAATGTACAATTGGCTGGAGAGTTTACGGGGTTGCATCTCGTTGTTCTTGGAAGGTTGCTATCTAAAAAGTCTACCGATAGTAATTGTGCACCATAGTCGACGCTTGATCTAATCATTGACTTGGTGACAACTCCCGTCCGTACAAAAAAGTTTTTTGAAAGGTGATTTTTGATTACTTCCTTGTTTCCATGACTCGGCATTTCAAAGAAGGCAGCATGTGGATCGTCGGGTGTGCTCGTCCTCATGAAAAACAGAGGATGCTTCTTGTCCTTGTAGTATTGTTTACAGTGCATGTTCTCTGACCATAGGTTCATAACAAACAGAAATTTACCCCTTGTTGACTCGACGGAGGGCCATCCTCTGTTAATGACTGCTTGTGATAAAGTGGAGTAGTTACCCTTGATTTGGTCGGGGACGATAATCTGCTGCAGAGGGAACACACTAAGTACCTCGCTCTCCTTTCTCAAGAAAATGTTACCGTCGTCCTTGCTTATGCAATAAGGTCTTGCATTTAGTTTGGTTTTCGGCTCGAGGTATATAATCATAACGGTGTGGTTCTTGTTGTTGTCAGACCACGTCTTTAATTCTGACAGGCAATCACTGAGACAATCTCCACAATTACTTCGGTCATCTATGACGGCTAGGTGATACACAACCCATCTTTTGTTATGGCTGTCGTAGTGGCTGTCCAATTCATAATGGCGTACACCGTAATTCGCCTGGAATGTTAATTTGTCGTGGCTGTAACCGAACTTTGCAATATAGGGTATCTCCATGGCGACACGAAATGAATTGTGTGTACCCAAATATTGCAGATGGTTAATGGAGAGCTTCCCAAAGTCTTGGTCATCGAATGGAACGATGGTCTTGGCCATTTCTTCGTTTAGATACCTGTTGGGGATAGGCTTGCAGCGTCCATAAGGTGAGTTGGCCCAAAGAGCAAACAACGAGCCGGTAACCACTAACGACGCACCCGTCGTGATGAATACGAACAAGGCAACCACCACGGCAATCTTCTTCATCAACAGTGGGCGTCTCTTGTAGACAAGGCACTCTGCAACAAGTTCGACAGGAATGTGCCCTTCCACAAGACGCAACGCTGTTGCTGTCATTTTTTGAGAACTCTATACCAAAAGCGAATCTGATTCTTAACAAAAAAGAACATCAAAATAGCCATATTAGGAAACGCGTACTTTTGTAATTGGTTCTTTATTACAATACAATTTTACCCTCTTCAACAACAATTTGTTGACTGCTCTCATCCTTGTATTGGAATTTGAATTTGAAGGAAATGGGCTTCACACCATGCTGCAAGTTTGTCAACTTCAACTTTTGTGTGACTTTTCCATCACTATTAGCAGGCACCTTCGAGTCACTTGATTTGAACATTTGCAAATTAATGTAATTCTTTGGTACGCTCATCATGAAATCTATATTAGATATTTCGTAAGAATTACTGTTGCTAAAGTATATGATGGCGTTCAATAGTTGTGGATTGTTGACTGCATCCAGCACTTTACAATCCATACGGATTGTAATTCCATTCTTGTTCAAAAGTGGAACTTTTCTTGGACCATTTTGATTGGGTGCACTAAAAGATACAGGTGGAGTGGAGACGGGCATCACAACGGGTCCAAGTGCAGGCGACAACAAACCGTCCAACAAGGACATCTCACCAAATGTATTTCCTGAGGATTTATTATTGACTGGTAGTGATATGGGGTTCGAAGGCAGAACGTCGGTTACGTCCGAATCAAAGAAACTCTCCAATATGGACATTGAATTGTTACCAGATGGCGCGGTGATAACTGGTTGGTCCTCCTCATCAATCGATATTAACTGTTCAAGGGACGTTTTGGGTTTTTGTATTGGTAATGTTGTTGTTGGTGATTTTGGTGATTTGACTGAAGATGATGGTTGGTTACTATTGTTACCTGAATTCGCCAACGAGTTCACAATGTGTTGAATTTCAATGGGCGGCATGCGATCCAAAATCTTTCTTCTCTTTTCCTCTTCCAAATCGTTCAATAGTACGTAGTACTCGCAACAACGTTGTTGGAATTCCAGTTCCATCACATTACGATTCTGATCCAAAAATGTCTTGATGCGCTCCACGCTGTTCGAATCGCTAATGTGGCTGCAAAGCTTGACGAGCGCCATCAACAAGAAGGCTCTTGAAATGTCGTGAGAGGTTGACCATTTGGAATTGGAAGAATCAGAGTCGTCGGATGAAGTCGTCGAGTGCTTGCCGTTGATGGATTCACGAGGAATGTTGCTCATCAGTTCGAATAATAAATCTACAATTTGTTCTTGACTAATGGGTTCTTCGTCTGGTTCGGATCCATCTAATGCAAGATCAGCATATTCTCCAATGCACCAAACTCCCACCTGAAGCAGCACTCCTTGCTTCAATATGACGCTTTGGTTGGAAGAAATCTTTTTTAAAGTGTGGAAAAGCTTCTTGGTAATTCTTGATTGTAATTCCTTTGATTGGGTGATTAATCCGATGAATACCGTCGCAATCTCTTCTCTAACGTATTGACCTGAAGTGATGATTAATTTCAGTAATGTGTCAATTTTCCATTCCTTGTCGGGTGCATACGTTTCGATCAATGTACACATTTTCGTGGTTAATTGTTCCTTGAATGAATCTTCGTTTGAACTGGATTGAAGGTATGTCATCAACTCTCCGACTAGTGATTTACAATTGTCTTGGTTGACCAGAACGATGATGAGGTCCAACGCTCTCTTACGTATACTGAGGTCAGCATCCTTAAGGCATTCGATGATGGTCTTTTGGTGTCTGTTGACGTCGTGGAAATCCTTGTGTGCGACTTTTGCGAGCATTTGTAACGCAACGTATCGAAGGTTGTGATCCCTGCTGCCTAAAAATTTACTCAACTGGTTGATTCCCAACACTCTCAATCCCTTCTCTGACTCAATGTCCATGATGATTTTAACGCACTCGTACAATACTGCATTTCCTGCATTCTTAGGAGAGTCCGTGTTTGTTGCGACTTGAACCAAAACGTCATTCATGGCTTCGCTTGCTTTGGTTGATCCCTTTCCTAGTACACGTAGTAACCTGAGGATTTTGACCTGTAAGAAGGGATCGCTGACGCCTCCAACATCATGTTCCAAAGCGTATGGGCTCATGATTAATCCACGTAGAAGCTTGAGCAGGATGGGAATGTACTTTCTGAAATGCAAAACGTACTTTCTATGAAGTGTAAGACGGGAACAAGAACGTCAGCTTACCTCTTGGTAACGTATTTCTTCTTATCGTCCTCATTATTCAAATCCTGAGTTTGTGTAGGTTGGTCGTCTGTTTTCGCACGTACAATCTCAATAATCAAACACAAAGATGTGATGAGTACCGCATGGTTTCTTTGTTGTTGCTCGTTAGATAGCAGAGTGTCCATTTTTTCAATGTAATTATCAATTAACTCTGGGCACTTTGAAATAATTCTAACAGCTGCAAGGGCGGCTTTTTTGCGAATGTATGAGGGTGCTTTCAACATGAGAAGAGCGTTTTGATATTGGCTACAAACCTGTAATGAGCAACTTCTCGACCTCGCTCGAAAGATCACGACAAATGTCCACGCTACCAATGTTTGCAATTGTTGTGAGTGCTAGTGCCTGCACAAATTGGTTCTTGTCGTCCAAATCTCTGATCAAAGTTAGACGAGCAAGGGCTGTTGCTTACTTTTTTAGAGTGTGCTCGGTTAGTGGTAAAACCTCTTGGTTTTCGTCCAAGAGTATCATTAAAGCTAAATAACCGATGCGCTTCTCTGGGTACTTGCTTGAAGTGATCAAAGTGACACACTCCATTTGACCAAACTGAGTAGGGTAACCCAACATATGAATGTATATCAATTTAGCGACATTTTTGGCACGATATTGGTTCTGCTCCTTAAGGGCTGTACGGATTGCGGCACACTCGGTTGTTACTACCTTTCTTTCCTCCTCCGCAGTTTTGCAGTCCCTGACCATACGGATCAACTCACGAAGACGTACGGACATGTTATAGATGCTGTATGTTTGTTATTTGCTGGTCAACCTACGACGTATTCCTTGTTGGAATCTGACAACGTCATCCCTTGAAGAGGTGTGGTGCGTCTTTTTTTAAGCAACAAGGACATGAAAATAACATTCAACAAAACCACTAGCCTTTTAATGTTTCACAGTATTTTTAATAATTATAATGTTAGACTACAAATTAACCTCTCCACAGACAAGTGTTTAAAGATCTTTTGGCATCTTTCCTTGATTTAGCGCTTCTTGATAGCGATTCACTTCTTGAATGGTATTTGCATTTGTGATAAGGTCCTATTGTCAGTTGTTAGGTCATGTTTAATTATAATTGTGGCATACCTTAATTTTTTGGATATCTTCTTTGCTTAATGTCTGGACAGGCTCTACGTCCTGATCCATCGCAGATCCAGGAGTAAAGGTGTTTGATTTGGGCTCCTTATCCCGGTCTTTTCCGTAGATTTGGGCACGCTCCCTTTCCTACAGAAGGTTAGGTGAATGAAGCATAAAATGTAAAATACTTGTTGTTTGATTTTTTGAAAGTCAAGATACTTGAGTCTTGGAAGTAGTGATACTACATACAAACGATAATTTTCTTTCCTCGTGACAGCATTATCAACCAGACTGAGAGTTTCCAGATTTTCAAAGTGGCGCAATACTTGTAACTGCTCGAGTTCTTTAAAGTAGTTGTTTGTTAGAATTAGGCACTTCAAGTTCGGTACGTTGACCGCAACATTCTGATCAATGTACTGTAGGCGATTGTTGTTTAGGTAAAGGTTCTGAAGTCTTTGTAGTGTTGGGAACGACCCAGCCTCGAGTCTGGTTACTTCGTTATCCGAAAAATCAATAGTGTCAAAAGAATCCCCTGTAACACCTAGACTTTCTATCAGCGCTATTTTGTGACCTATAAATGTGACTCATTCAGTTAAATTAACTAAAAGGTTGTTAATAAATATATTGTTGGACGAAGATGAATACTTTTCAATAAACTGACCTCTAAGGTCCAACTCGCGATCCTTGATAGGGTTTACAAACTGTGGCGAGGCCCGTATTAGGTCTGGAGTGAGTCTGACCATCTTGCTTCAACAGCTTGATTGAATAACTCTTACAATTTTGATGATACAACGCATCCAGAGAACTAATGAGATGACAGCATGGACAAAAGTTGCAATCCATAACAGCAATTCATAAACAACGAAAAATACGCAAAATAATCACTAATATCACTATCACAAAATCTTCGCACCGCCTCAAGATAAGGTTAAGAAATAGAAGTCCAGACACGATATTACCTCAATTTCTTTACACCTTGTAACTAATACAACAAAAAACTAAATTCATTCCTGCAAGAAAGCAAGGTTACAAGAAGAAAATAATGACGAACCAACCCATAAACGAAAGAGATCAAGCCACAAAATGTAGGCCCAAGCCGCTTTGAAAATTGACCGATTCAGAATCCAGGATTTCAAATATCACGTTTTGAAGTTATAACGCCAACGCTTATGGACTTAAAAAGAATCACATTCCTTTGGAGAGGATGGAGACATTTGCAAATAAAGCGCGAATCTTTGATAGTGTGTTTAGTGGTTATTACAATGACCATAATGGAATTGACTATCTACTATTTTTGATACGACCAAAAATTTTCACGCCAGTTAAGCTAAGGGCTGTCTTGGCATGCGCCAGTTAATTGCAAGTTGGTGTGTGTTTCTAAATGTTCGAGATCTGCATGTGTAATGGCCACGGACGGCTTTCTCATTCACACATGTAGTTTTGAACAAAAAACACATTAATCACAAAACGTTTTATTATCATACAGGGCCAGGTAACGTTCTTTTGAAATGAAAAGTCCGTCTGAATTCCAAACCTCTTCTGAAAAGTTTATACATTAATTATACACTCCAGGTTGATGTCATATAGCTGTCCCTGTTATAATATTGTATTCTCTTCCTTTGGTTTGATTATTTCTTATGTTTGCCATTCTGGCGGGGCTAGGGATGTACTGCTCAGCGCTCTTCCAAGTTGAGACTAATAAGTCGCTCTTATACATTTTATCTGAAATGTCATTGCGCTCGTGGCTTTGGAATAATTTCCCCCCGCCATTGTACGTTGATGATTCTTGACCTGAAGAGAGCTTTTCAAAATTCAATGTTTCTTTACCAGTCTTCGACTCATGAACGTCTCTTAAATCTAACGCGGTTAGAGTTGTGTTTGAAAACTATCTTACAATTTCTGCGATTCTCACTAGTTGCCTGAGATTTCAGTTGTTGTTCAGCAATCTTTTCACTCCTCTCTTTATAGACTACATCAGGATCATCAAGGGTTTCTCCACCTAAAATTCCAGCTTTGTAGTCGTGATGCATTAACCTCTTTAGTCTTGTGTCTTTAGATAGAGCGGCACGCTTTTCTTTTCTCCACCTCTCTTCATTGACTTCCTGCTCAACCTGAGCTCTCCTCTCCGATGGTAACAATAGATATTCACGTCCGTGTAGAGATCTTTCCAACTTATTTTTGTCAACAATCATCACCTTTGGTTCTTTAACATCATTGCACGAGAAGGTTTCATAGTTCTGCATCACCATTACTTTATTTCGCCCAGATGCAGTGTCCTCTCCACTCTCCTTCAATTTCTGCTCTTGTTTTATTCTACTTAATATTGCAGGATCCACTTTCGTTTCCCAAAGCTCATTTGTTGATTTCTTATATGAGGGTTTGTTGTATAATTCGTAATTTGTTACAGTCTGAACATTATCCATCAGATTCGATTTCTTCATGTTTTGGTTCTGAGACTCCATTATATCTTTAGCAGCCGCTATTCCATTATTAGTTCTATTCCATGTTATTATTTCTGGCTGTTGCGCACTTAAATCACCAGTTTTGAAAGATTTCAGTTCGCTTCTAGCTAAAACATCAGATAGCTCTGGTAGCTGTGTGGATAGAGACATCATTGTATTGTAGTTAACTTCTTGATTTGCAGTACTCACTCTATCACCACTGTCGTAAAAGTTGACTCCGGAAGCATTAGAAGGTGGAGCATTGAGCTTTTTAGTTCTGGTTACGCCATGTCTTGTGATAGTTAGATTCTTCGAGGCATTGACCGTACTTATCGTAGGTGGCGAGCTTCTTACGATAAACCTGTCAAGAGCCTTGGGATTTGGCGTACTCATTTTTTGTAAAAAGCTGTAGCTAGCAAAAAACCTTTAAAATAGTTGTTTTTTAATATTTGGATATTATATATTAGACTCAATTTAATGGAGTGAAAGGTATTTAACCGTGTAATTCTGTCTATCATACTTTCGTGTCTCCGATGCGGATAATTTATTTTTGGTTGAACTTCAAACAGTGTTGTGTGATTTATACCAAAGGAAAAGATGGTGATACACAAGAACGTACCATCAATAAACAATGATGTAGATCAATCGGAAGATATTGGTATTGAAGTCGACAACGAGAGACTACTATGGAACAATCCAAATATTGAAACACTTGAGGATGAAGATAAAACATTGTGGCCCGTTCCTATCGATAGATTTCACGAAGTTGACGTCAATAAAGCCAGAAGCTACAAGAGTAAAGAATTTTATGAAAACCAAAATGAGGTTGTCAAAGACTTGCAAGAGGTGACAGCGTATTTGATGATGCAAGAGCAGGAGAAAAAAAGAAAACTATTAGAGCGCACTGAGAACCACGGGCACAGTCATGGAGAGCCACAACTCTTCCAATACTCTAAACAAGAATCAATGACTCCCGCAGAAATGCGTTATGAGAGTTTCTGCATTAATCTATCAATATGGACCACAGTGATACTAACACTGGTCAAACTTGGTGGGGCAGTACTCACACTATCACTTTCCGTTGTCGCCACAACTTTTGAGTCTTTCCTGGACATTTTTACTTTTATAATTTTGTATGCAACTAATAAAATCAGACACAGGAGAGATCCTTTAGACATTTACAAATACCCCGTAGGAAAGGCCAGGCTAGAACCGATCGGTGTCATCATTTTCCAATTTGTCATGGCGGCACTAGCCGTTCAGATCGTTGAAAATGGAGCCGAAGAAATCATACGCGGAATATATGACTCCCTTAACGGAACATCACTAAGAAAGGATGCAGCTTGGTGGAACTTGGCCAGAAACCCATATGAAGAACAAATTTTTTATTGGATCAATGTTGGTATCTTGGGATTCAACGTTCTGGTAAAAGTCGTGTCTTGGCTAATCTGCAGACGTGCTACATACAGTGCTACCGCCCAAGCATGTGCTCTTGACCACTTTAATGATGCCTTGACCGTCAGTTTAGTATTCGTTGCAGTTTTGGTGAGTCAATGGGTTTGGTGGTTCGATCCCGCAGGTGCCATCGCATTGGCCATCTTCATCATTCAGTCATGGGTCAGAGAGTCGTTGGATCATGTGCAAAACTTGGTTGGAAAGTCCGCCTCGAATGAATTCTTGAAGAGGATTACATACATTGCAGTAAACCACAGAGGAGTCGATATGATTGATTCCGTGCAGGCGTGGCATGTTGGAGAGTGCTGTTATGTTGAGGTCCACATTGTGTGTCCTCCAGACATGTCACTCAAGGAGAGTCATGATATAGGAGAGGAGTTACAGTTGAAAATAGAACAGTTACCTGATGTGGAGAGATGCATCGTGCATGTTGACTATAATACTGTCCATGGTGAAGAACATTTGGTTAGTGTTGATAAATAAATTATTTTTTACAATGGATTGTTTTTGATGTGACGAATCCTAAAATGAACACCAATGAGGATTCAGGAGAGGTGTTCAGGAAGCCTCACGAGGAGCTAAGCACCTACGCCGACACTGAGCTAACAGAAACCGATATCGGAACAAATGACGAGAGACCAATGATGAGGCAATCGCACAGACAAACGGACGGCGTCGGCGAAACGACGACATACACCACATATACCCCTCCTGCTCCTCTACCTTCAACAGAGGTGGTATTAACCCCTATTGAACGAGCGGTGATAATGAGAAAAAGAGTAGTAATGTACCTTGCGACAACCATTTTCTTGATTGCGCTACTACACATTGCAATCTCAATTCTTTTCGTCGTTATAAACTCATCGGTTACTACTGGATACGATTTGCCTAACGCGATTGTCAACTTATTAATGTCAGTTACTTATGCCCTATCTTCCGCCATCGCAATGTTAACCTATCAAAAAAGTTTGTTGAGAGTTACGGTTATAAAGTTCATCCAGTTTGCCATGGTGGGTTACATTTTATCTATCGCAACAATGGCCGCAACTGCCATTTTCTCGGCATACTGCTTCTTCTTATCTTCTTATGTCTTCACTTTGGTATGTACGTTCTTATGTTTTATTATATTAGGATTGGCCGTGGGTCAGATGCGATTGTATATTGTTGCGATAGAGAGCGATGACGCTCAGAGATATAAACATGCAGTTGAACAGAGAAGACTTCGAAACCCGGAAAACACGACTGAGCAAGTGTAACATAAAAATAATATCTTTATAATATTGATCTTCGCACTCTCTTTTGTACTTCCTTCTTTTGTGCCTGTAATTCTTGTTGCTCTTGTTTAAGTTTGTCATACAGAAGAATATCAAGGTAGCGGAAGCCTCTATATTTAAACTCGGTATTGTTCAAACGCCCCCACTCAAGCAAATGTGTCGTTAATTGTTTCGAAATTTTCTTAAGTTCAACCTTGAAAGCAGTGCTTTCGACGGCAAGTTTCTTGAACTGAGGCGATGCTAACAAGGTCAATATCACAATTATCAAGCCACTTACATTTGTTCTTACACTGCTCCATTTCTGAAATCATATCATCCAACTTATTTCTCAGCTCCTCTCTTCTTACCACCATAGACATTTCGTTGAACATTGTGTTGAGAACTGGGTTTAATCTATTTGCTTCCTGGGTTAAATTCTGCTCAATGCACTGTAGATTTTCGCTGTTCAATGAATCGCAACCAATTATAGGATGCATCACATATTTGAAAGTAAACTTATGTCGGTTCTGGTAGGAAACTTTCAAATTCTCCCAAACAATGTAAATCTGATTAATAAGCATTATTATTCGAATAAAAACATACCCAGTTCAACTGATTCTTCACTCTACCTATTGTAGGGGCCATTTCCCCTTCTACAACAAAGTACTCCTCTAATATTGTTTGCTGTTCTCTGAACTTCTCCGACATGTCATCCTCCTGCTTTTTCCAGGAGGTGATTTTTTGTTCCAATATTAATAGTTCGTCTTCCTGTATACCTTCATTTGTCAACGGCACTGGTGCTGTTGTAGTAACTATAGTGGGCTTTGTCTTTTTTGTTGTTACAGTGGTTGTTTTCGCTTCGCTAATGCCATCGTACTTCTTTTTAAATTCTTCTTCCATTTTCACTCGCTCCACAGCCAGTATCTTTTGTACCTCTTTGTTTATAATATTATCTTGATTAGCATCTGAGTTTGATGTCATTTCTAGTCTGATCCTCTCGACTTGTTGTGAACATTCAGCTCGCAGCTTTTGTATTTCTGATTTAAAGGTAACCCATAGCTCGTCGCGTGTTCTCTTTGCGATTTCTCTTTGCACCTCTAATGGAACATCTTGAATGGTGACGATTTGCTTTTTACATATTTGTTGGTTTGTACAATCTAGCAGTGGTATCCTAGGGTTTCTGTGCTGCATGTGCCTAACAGCTATGGGTGACGATTCATTCAGGTCATCAAAGAACCCAGAGAAGTTCAGCATTTTTTAACGAATACTATTTCGCGCTAAATATTTTCAAGAGGGAAATTAGTATGGTTGATCAGTACAAAATGTATACATGAGCTTATAAATACCACCGTGGACCACACAAGTGTTCGACTTGATGGTAAACCAAGTACCCAGCATAACGTTTAAAGAAAATTATTTCAAAGTAACAACAAGTACATCATGACTTGAACTTTTTTATTTGTACACTATTTTAATTTTGCAGAGTTGACAACTTCAACTTTTTCCTCTTTTTGGCACTTGAATTGTTATTTTCGTATTCATCCCTACACCTCTTCCTGCGAACAATTGCCTCCTCTTCTGGAGACCTGTCCACTGTTATAACATCAAGATCCGCAAACCGGTTCATTTTTTGTACACGATATACATCAGGAAACTTTAAAATCTCCTTGTGCATGGCAAGGCATCTATCTGCCGTCCAGTATTCTTTATATATACACATGCGAGACATTTTCTCTGACTCGCCATAACATACCCTGACGGGTATGATCTTGAGACCTTCTCCATATTGATGGTCGTCTCTCCATTGCCCAGTATACACAACGCCATCGTTTCTGGTGTATGTGCCTTGACCATTCATCTTGTCCCTTGACCAACTACCAAAGTATTTTCCTCCGGTAGGCCAAAAGTATACACCTATGCCGTGTTGTTTGTTGTCCTTAAAAGAACCGCAGTACCTGTGCCCATCTCCCCAGCAATATTCACCCTGACCTATTAACGTTATAAATGGACAAATTTTATTACTAACCTTCCATTTTGTCCTCAACCCATTCGCCCTTATAGTAGGCATTTGGGGTAGTGATAAATCTCAAAGTACCGAAGCCGCTCCTCCTGTTTTTATCGTCCCTCTCTCCCTCATACTCGGTATTGTTTTGATTCAGGATATTATTGGCCGGTGGAACGTCATTATTGTTTACATTTTGAATTGCGGGAACGATTTGTGTGTTTTGATGTACATTGATGTTCAATTCAATCTGTGAGGCGACGGCAGTTTGATATTGGTGATAAGTTGGGGTGGAAAGAGCTAGAGTCAAGTCCTGCTGAGAGGCCATAGTCTCACAATGGTGTGGTTGTATTTTGCATTTTGTGGTCCACAAGCCGCTAAAATATGAAAGGGGCGATCGCACCGTGGGAAATTATTATTCGGTTGAGTAAAAAATCAACACAATCAATTTTCAGAAACGTGTTATTATTAAATTATGCAACCAAAAAAGAAGTCTAACCTCCTTTAACCGAACAGGAACATGTTTAGCTTTTTATTTTTGGTAATAAGGATAGATTTTAGATGCTATATTCCGATGTCTCCTAAGATCTTCTTGTTGTCTGAAGCAAGTGCGAGTTGGCACAAGTGATAGTTTGAAACATATCAAGAGTGATTAGTAAATCATTATCATTTATTAGATTCAAGTGTAAAGTTGTACAACCCTAACTACAACTAACTATAGCCTTACACTATTCGTGTGCATTGATCAACTGTATATGAGATGATGGTGATAGAGACAATGCTACAAGCTACTTTGTTTAGTAGTGTGAAATAAAATGAAACACAGCCCACATTGGTGCTCTACTGAAATAGTCTAGTTGCAGTTTGTGCGTATGTAGCAATAATTGGTGGAAACACTAAGTGATATGGTGCATTTTCATTTTAATTAGTGATAACTCGCTAAAATCCCGTCAATCGAGTAGTTTTTATAACAAAAAGAGGGGTATTGGTCCTCTTGCCTTGTAAACAATTAACCATACCTGTAACATATATGTCATTATTAAAATCCAAAATTATATCGCTCCTTTTTTGAATGTGAAAAAGGGTAATCAGGCCACAGTTCAACTGTCTGTCAAACGTAAACATGAACAAGCTGAAGAAGACGATGTCTACCCTACTTCCAATTAACACGCAGAAGACCATGTCGTTCTCAAAGAGTTTAGATTCTATTCCCAAATCGCCGAAGTCTCCCTCCTCAACAATGAACTTTAGGATCGCGGTCATTGGGGCAGAAAATACTGGCAAAACACAAATAATTAAAATGTTCTGCAGCGGAGAATTCAATGATTTTTATGATGAAACAATAGAGGACACGTACTATAGAGTATGCCATTTTGACATACAAAGCGTCATGCCTCCCACCGATGTAAAGGACGAGTCCAACAAGATATTGGGAAAATTACAAATATTTGACACGTCTGGTAATCCTAGCCTCAAGTTGTCAGAGGAGCAAATTGCCACCTGCGACGGGTTTATACTAGTATATGCATACGGAGACGATATGTCTTACGAACGAACCAAAATGGACTACGAACGCATCATACAGAAAAGAGGCAACGACGTAGCCGTCGTCTTGGTCGAAAACAAGTACGACGTTGAGACACTAGAGATGGATATTGCATACCTCGAAAGAGAAATAGAGCGGCCCTTTTACAGAACCAGTGCAAAGTTGATGCATAACATTGACGACTGTTTCAACGGCATTGTATGTGAGATGGTTAGATACAAATTCGTAGTACCTTTTGCACAACTAGGGACCTATGGAAAGGACAGAACAACGCCAGAACAGAAAAAAGCTAGGAGAAGTGCCAAACTAATCCTTACAAACCCTTCACCAACATCGGATATTACAAGTTTTCAAATTGTGGTACCAACAGAACAATTTTTAAAAAAATAAAAAAATCTAGTTAATCAATTCTTTTCCTTATTTTGAAACGGCGGACCGTTCTTTTCGAAAAATGAAAGCTTTGTTCTTGTTGCCTCTTGCAACGAACTTTGGGCGAGATGGGGATATAATTGTAATTCATATGTGCGTAACTGACGCTCAAATCCAGGATTTGGATTAATCATTGTTCTTCTTTCCTTTACGTAATCGTATGCTTGCTTGAGGTTCATTGTGCCGTGACTCTTCATGAGGTACGCTATTGTGAATGAGGCACTTCTGCTGATCCCCATCATACAATGAATGAGAATTTTTCCGCCGCTACTCTTACAAGATTCTATAAAGTCGATGGCTTGACTGAAATGATGTATAATTTCAGTGCTAGGTAGATCTGTAATTTGAATGTGCTTCCTTACAAAACTATCTGTGTAGGAATCTTGAACGTCGTTGCATGTGAGGTTGAGAACGTGTGTTATGCCAAGTTGTTGCAGGACTTCGGTATTTCTAGAATGGTCTGATGAGCCCAAGTATAGAAAGTCTGGTATGATTTCGCTTGGATAGATTGTATTTGATGAGGTTCGTACAAAGTGCTGCTCACTTGAAGCGGTACATATGAGTTTGCCTATATTAGTGCTTTCGAGGTCGCTAAAAGTTGAATTCAGCTTCTTTACTATAAAATTTGGTGGTATATTTAGCGATGTAGTGTCAAAGGTATGGACATCTTCTTCTCCATATAGGATGATTGTTTTGTTTTTGCCCTTATTTCTGGCGCAGTACGATTTGAGAGCATCATCAGCAAAATACACAGAAGATTGTATTTTGTTTCGTTCATAGCTTTCGATATCCTTTCTAGAGTCTATAATTATAAAGTCACTCCTTCTAGATATTATCATGTTGTAGAGGGACGAGGCTGATATTGTGTCCATAATTTCTTTTGGTCAACCAATAAACAAGCAAACAATGGTTGATCTCTATTCTGGTCTGATTAGCGTAGCATTTTCAGTGTACATATTAATATGCTATTTTATAGACACGGTTCTTGGTAAGAAGGGAAGACCACTAACGATGGTTGGTTATAAGAAAGGATCGCCAAATAGAAAACATACACTAAGTGATGATCAAAATACTTCACAACCAAAACTAGTATTTTCAGGAAAAGTAACAAATAAGAGTGGAGCTCCTATCAAAAATGCGACCTTAGATGTTTGGCATGCAAACTGGGACGGCGTGTACTCCGTTCTTGGCTACAACTGCAGAGGGGTAATAAAAACAAACGAAAAAGGAGAATATTCATTTGAAACAGTGGTACCGGGTACAGTTAGTTTGAGAGGTTTATTATCATCTAAAAGGTTCATCCTTCCAAGAATGTTGAATTTTTATCGTCAAGCACCCTCTATACAATTTATAGTTAGCGCAGATGGTAAAACAAAACAAGAGCAGATATTTACCAACTCCGTAAATTCAAAATCAGGAGCCGAGGATAAGACGTTCGTCAAGCTTGTTAAGACCAAGCCAGACGATATTTCGAGTACTGAGTATTATTCAGGCACCTACAACTTTGTGTTATAATAAATTAAATACACTTGTGTTCTTTTCTGGATTGTTTGATGTTCTGACTGAACCGTTCTTAATAATCTTTCAGTTGAAAATACTCAACCCGCACGGAGCACGTCGATGGATGATGCATCATCACAAAGTAAAGACGGGCCACAAAAGCCCATGCAAGCACTAACAGTAGACCAAGTATTATCTTCGTCCTATGTCGAAACAATAAAGAACCATGAGCTAAATATGTTCGAAAAAAGTTCGGAACTTTTAGACGAATGCATAGTGTGTTGGATGGCATACACAGAGGCCGTCAGTGTCGCAGAAAAAGAAACTGCTTTATACAATCTAGCAGAATTGATCATCGACAGAGCAGACGGGTCGAATTTTGTTCACATTTCAACATTAAATAAGTATGAAACTATAGTTTATGGCACATTAACATTTAAGTGAATTGAACATTAACCAGGTTGTGACAACGTTATCGAAGGAGTACACCCAACGCTTTGTAAACATTATGGACGGTGTTGGATACAGTTCTTCTTGTTTGAATTTAAATCGACTGCAGAGTTTTTGGTTCACACCGAGCATCGAGAAGAGTTTAGGTTGCATCCTAATCAAGGCACTATGCAAACTTACCGACCAAGAAAATCTTAAAGTATACAAGAATCTTCCCACCATTATAGTGCACACAATAATAGTCCTCTCGCAGAAAGTACAATTAAATGCACAACAGGACATTAATTTAGACTGTTTGCAAGACGTGCTGAAGCAAATAATCAGATCCAGAGACTATGATGACGATTACTTACAGAACTACATTTTTATCAACAAGAGAAGACACTCCCTAAAAAGCGTTTCCGTGGATGATTTTGTCATCTTGAACAAGGAAGTAGACACTGACAGTGATGTTGACATTTCACATTTTACAAAGCCACAAAGAAAAGAAAGCAAAGCAAGGAGGCAATCATCATACGACAGCAATCCTCTCATCCTCCTGTCACACTTGTTAATGAACATTTCCTCAGCAGAGACTTCTTTTAGAGAGCTACTCAACAATTCAAAAAGCAACATTTGGAAAAGACTTTTACAGTGCACAAGACAAACATTAGCAAACTCCTCCACCACGAATTGGGTGTCATATGTACAAGTATGTTTCATCATTTTGCATCATAATCAACACATTTTTTTAGTTCACCAACTACTTGATCGTATCCTTCAACAAATTATTCCGCGGCGCCTCCGCACACATTAATACCATTGGTGCCTTGGACAATAAAGTTTCCACAATGCTGTGGATGTTGCAGGAAGCAAAAGGAAACCCAATGAACAGATTATCAGGTCTATTCTTTGCAGAGATGCTAGTGTCGTGTATTCATTGGAGCCTTCTAGTACAACCTGGTGCCTATTTAGAATTCGAGATTAGAGACGGTTACGAAATACTAAAGTATGTACACGAGTCACGCTCAAACATTAACCCATTGTAGAAACCTATTCATGGATCTGATCACTTCTCCACACGACACCAACGATCCCATATTCAAATACTGTCACAACAAGATGATCAACATTTTAAGAGCAATGTTACAGACAGTACTGGAGATCACACCTCACGCACAACGTGTCATCATCACCGATCAGAACGGAAATACGCATACGTTATCAAACTCCTCCGGAGATTTCACAACGCGTCACAACCCAAACGTATTTTCAATGTTACTTTCGTTATACAACAAGTACCCAATCTCCAGCCTGCTCAAGGAAATTTTATACATTTTGGACGAGTTCCCCGATGAATACCTCGACACGCTTCATTCCGAATTTTACATTAACGATCAAAGCATGAACGTGATCCAAGTCATTTGTGTCCATTTCGAAAGCGACGAATCCATGCAAGAAACCATACTGGTCACCTTCGAAAAATACATGCACATTTTCGCATCCAAATTATCGGAAGATGACGATCAGACCATCATCGCGCTCATGAAAAGAGACGTAAAACGCATTTTGAATTTACTTTTGGGATCCAATCCACAAAGCGTGATCAAAGTTTGCATCATGTTAGATCGGGTGATTCGAACGTTAAATCCATTCCTCCCCATCATGTTCCGAAAAAGTCATTTCGTACAAGTCGTATGTAGCGCATTGAACAGGCCTGCCAAAGTCACATTGAGCTCCACCGAATTCGATCACGATCAAATCTTGAATCGATTGTTAGATTTGATGTATTGGTTCTTGTTCAACAATCCACAAAATCACATCACGTTGATCGATCACTTGGTCCAAAATCAATCCATGGAGAGATTGTATTTTTTGTTATATGACGCTCGATTGATCCAACCCACATTAAAAGTAATCAATTTGATCGTGATTCATGATTCCGCACAATCTTGGCATTTCATCATTGCCGATTTGATCAGCATCATGAGCGATTGGAATAACATCAAAGTGACGTGGACGTGTCGAATGTGTTTCGAAATTGTTTGTAATTTCATCAAATTGTTCCACGAGAATCCATTGGTCATGACTTCGTTCGGAAGACATTCTGGAATGGAAGGCATCGTCAGGACCATCGAGCATCTGTCGACGTTGGTGATCGAAAACGACCCATTTCAATTATTCCAATTGGTCGAAAATTTGATTCAATTACTAAACATGAGCCTACAGGTGCCCATCAACGCTCAACATTTCAGAAGATTGGGTTTCAAAAAGTTATGTGCGCCCTTGGATGCCATGCAATTTACAAAACATGCAGAATTGGGAATTCGATTGATCATGGATTTGATCAAATTGAGTTTGATGTTATGGCACGGCGAATACGAACCTCATCACGTTTACTTGTTTCATAACGCCGAGGTCATTCCCGAAATCTTGTTGCCGCTGTTAGGTAAGAACCAACAACATTGTAAAATGTTTTTCGATTTGTTGTTACAATTATCTCAATTGTCGACCAATCGAAATCGATTGACCAACTGTGGCACCATCAAGGTGTTGCTCGAGCAATTCTCCAGCGTGATTTTATCGTGGCAACACCCATTGAGCGAATCCATCATGAATGTGTTTTTGAGATTGAGCGCTCATTGTTTCAGCGTTCAAGAAATGCAAATGTACTTTCGCTTCTTGTTTCATCAAGATGATTTCTTCGAATCGCCTCCGTTGATCTTTCCAAATGTCATTTTGGAATCCTTATTGAAATTATCAAAAGAGGGGTTCATACCGAACGATTATGTTGATTTCATGCCACACGGTACCAATAAACCAGATGCGTTATTGTGTGGCGATTTACATGTCCAGGGATATCACGATATTCCTAGCGTCTTGTTTCCGACGTTTTCTTATGCGCCGTGGCCACCTGCAAAGGGTTATACCACCACGTTATGGTTTCGTATCGAATGGAACCAAAATACGTGTTTGTTTAGCATGGGCACCAGCAATCAAGAATTAATCATCGATGTCAATATGAACGTGGACATGAATGTTGAAATTTCCTTGTATATTGATTGTGCCAATTTACAAGTCAACGAATTGCCCAATCACAAATTCAAAATTATTTTTGACGAATTCACGTTCGAATCTCACGAATGGTACTTTTTGGTTTTGAATCATCAGGTTACGAATTTGAATTCGATTTGTTCCCATTCGATCCAAATGATCGTGAATGGAAATTGGATAGGAACAAGGAGCGTGGAATATGATGACAGCGGCATGTGGAACATGCTAAAGAGCGTATTTTATATGAATTATGCTTCCCTATCGACCATAAGTCTCGGCAGCAGTATTTGTTCTAGCATTCAATTAATACACGAATCCACCACCAAACAACCTACGCCATCTTACATACGAATCAGTGCCTATCAAATCGGTAACGTTTTCATTCTGGAGGAATGTATGACTGCTCAAGAAGCTTACATGATGTATTACTTGGGTCCAAACTACATCGGTACCTTTGAAAATAGTAGTCAATACTTTTGTAGAGAGCACATGAATCAGAATCGACACGTTATGGTAGGAACGGACGTGTTGGAGCACCTGAGTGGTAGATTGATCATGGCATTTAGTGCCAGAGATGGAACGGTCAGCACTCGACTCTCCATTCAAGTCATGACCAACATTAATGTATTCGATCCGAAGCGATCGTTCCATAAAATAAAATTAAAACCAAATAGCACGCTCAGGGAACAAGTCAATGCGATGATTCCCACCAACGTTGCTCACGCGTTGGATATTTCTCATCACGTAAGTAGTTTCACGCCCGTTCAAGCTCTGTTCACGAGCACTTGTTGTTTAATCCATCGATCCACTTTCAAAACGAGTTTATACTGCATGGGCGGCATGAGCACCATATTGGGCCTGATCACCCACTTGGACGCCGTTTATCAAATTTATTATCGCGACGATTCCTTCACTCGCGAAAAACATAAAATCATAGTATTGGAGCTATTGGCCAATTTGACTCGTTTCAACGCGCAGAACAAAACGGACATGTTGGCCATCGATGGTTATGATTTGATCAATTATGTTTTACTACAGCACTCGTTCCCAATCACCGATGCCATTTTATTGTGCATGTTTAAAATGATTGGTATTACCATCCCACACGAACAAATCATGATGGTGTGCGAGAATGGAATCATGGGCACTAGTGCTCAAGAGATTAGAAGGCACATGATTCATTGGTGTAGTTACGGAGTGATTAACAATCGAAGAGCATTTGCAAAAATCCTACTCGATTATCGCATTTGGAGCGAAGCACCTCTCCATACTCAACGCAATTTGTTCGAATTCTTGGCCTATTTGGTATCGGACCAAAAAAATCAAAAACATAAATTAATGGCCGATCACCACTTGTTAATTTATGAAAATGCAAACGTGTTACAAAAGATTTTATACTTTTTGGCTCGAAATTTCCAATCGAATTACGAAATGGATAGCTCGTTGATTAAACCAGTGATTAATATCTTGAGAAGCATCGCTCAAAAGGATTACAAATCGTTGGTGTATAGCTTGCCTCTAATGAGTCAATACATGGTACAGACGCATCCACAATCCAATAACGATGCCGGAGAGCACAAAGAAGTAGCTTGCTCTCGTAGAAGCGTGATGCAATTGTTTTTGAGTTTGATTCGAAGCGAGAGCGTTGATGTGATGGAGTTGTTGTATTTGCCGGTGAATCGCTTCATTGCATTACTATCCAACCGATCCTACATGACTCGCTGCGTCATTCTAAAAATCATCGGAGTGTACATTACGAGAAACGAAACGCTCAAGAGCGATTTTTTAAAGAGATCATGGCGTTGCTGTACTAACGGAGCAACTCAAACAATTCAATCCATCTTTGATAGAGTTCCAAGTGTTATTCGATTTGTTGTTGGGTCAATTCTATAGCGAAGAAGAGGACCCTACGCATGTGGTCGATCATAACAATCAAGCATTTGAGCAGTGGAGCAATAGCGAGAGCGTTTATACATCTCCACAAGTCACTCCCAACACCACGCCTCTCAAAAAACAACGTTCGCGTACCTTTTATGATTTTACGGCACCTGATCTCAGCAAACAACAAGAATCCAGCGTGAAACGTAAATTATCGTTCATGTCTCCAAGCGACGAATCTGATCTTCATCACGAAAATAACAATGGCGGCATCGCCACCAATACTACTGCTTCCACTTCATTATCACAATCAATGGATCATGCCAATGTATTAATTCAGGCCATTACTGGAAGTCACGCAAGAGATCGACACTCTCGAAGCATGACTTGCGAAAACCTAACAAAGCAACCCACAAAGGTTTCATCAACCTTAAAAAACAAACCCGAATTGTTGGTCTCTCCAGTCGATTCCTTTGAGTTTCCAAAATTCCTTTATGCCATTTTTCAACTCATACCGGTCATCAGGAGTAAATACGAAAAGTTACACGTGTTGGAAACTCTCTTCTTCTTGTTCCGTAATGGAGGTAGAAACGTAAAAATGAGTTATCACGAAGAATCAATTCATAGTTTCTTACAATCAACTCTAGAAGATCACGTTCATCAAAACAATAAGGAAATTATCAAATGCGTGTTGGATTTTCTAATCGAATACAGTAATTTTATATTATTCGATAGTCAATTAGATAAAGATGTGATCAAGATTCATCTGGAAGATTTGACGAATCGAATCATGATGATACCAGATTGTCATCACAAACACTTGCATAACATTCAACGATACATTTTACATGGAATCATGATGAGATTCCACAAAGATTCATTATTCGGAACGACGGACGTGAATGCATTACAAAAGCAATTCAGAAAAAAGAAACGCATATTGGATAGTACGTTCAGTGTATATTGTGCATGTGCGATCGATTGTATTATTCATTGGAACCAATTACCGACTCGATTACCGTTCATGATCGATCAAGATGACGACGAAGACGAACAAGATGAAAACAATAACAACAATACGTTCCAAGACGAAAGCAACGACGAAAAGGATGCCAATCAGAACGGAACGGAAGATGAAGATACTTATACCGAAGATTTACGGTCCATCCAACCCAACACTGGAATTGAAATTGATGTGATTAATGATTATGCATCCAAACAATCCATTTCTGATCAAGAACAACAACAACAATTAACGACCACCACTTTGTTTTATAAAGTGGATCACTCCAGTAGATATTCTCGTCAATTACAATCATTAAACGACGAATACAAATCGAAAAATTGTTTATCTGCTCGCATATGGTACCTTTACGAAAAGAAGCGAGTCATGATGATCAAGAGAGATCCAAGAAGAGTGATCAGCGATGCTTTTAAAATACCATACGATGATCAAAATGGATTTACTTATTGGTTGGTAGAATCCATACGCATCTGTATGAAATCACACGAAGCATCCGGCGATTCCTCTTTCAAGATTTTATTTGTCGAGCAGCTCAAAAGATTATTTATTTACTTTGCACAACCCAATCGATCGCTTTCCGATCGAATCTTCTTGTTACTTAACTTGATGTTTTTTGAAAAACTAAATTCCACTCAAATCATTCATCAATTATTAAAGAATAATGATTTATCTCATGATGCTGAAGAATCAAACAGTACCACTCCGGTCATTGGTTTGTTCCATTATTCAACCAGTTCATCCTCCACTCATATTTTTTATGGCAAAATGATCGAAGAAATTGCTTCGAGAGCAGGCGGCAGTAATGATTTGTTCATCAAGAGGATCATTTACTTGACTGCTCATTTTTATAATCATCAAGATGCCTTGGTGTTGTATTTGACTCGTCGATTGTGGCAAGTCATCATGAGCACCGGACGTAGTTATCTCAAAGCTCTATTTCCACATAAAATACTAAGCATCAATCCAATGCACGTTGATTTTATGAGCATGATCCATGCACAAACAACGAGCGATGAGTTTTTGAAATGTAGTTGTGCCAAGCAGGTCCAATCAGCAGAAACAAAAGAAAAATCGCTGATTGCTCATAAAAATAAGTTAATCAAGGACCGACTGGTCAAAAACTCGCTTTCATTCTCACAACTCGTTTCCAAATACAGGAGATGGCTCAACGACGAAATGAACAAGTTCTTAGAAATTAGAGTGGGTAGCGAAATTGATATATTCTTGTTAAATAATAAAATATTGGATCAAGATGTGGTGAGCATGAAACAACACAAGAAATTATCGAAGGATTTGGTATCGCCCATGAGCGCCATACACGTCGATCACGAAATGAAATTCAAATTGAATTCAAGGGTAAAGGTGATCGATGACCAGTCGGCCATTCGATTAGCCAATCGACCCGATCAGTTACTAATCGAATCATCTTTACCATGCGTTCCGTACACTAAACATAGTTATGAACATGCCAAGTGGAAATTGGATCATGTATCGGGTCCACATCGAGTCAGAGCGCGTTTGAAACCCAATTTGAATCATCAGATGCCCAAAAAGACATTGAATCATCACGCTCGATCAGCATCGAATACATCACAAAGCTCTTCATCTCCTTCTCGATCCAAAACTGATTTGGAACAAGAGCTCATTCATGATTTGATTAGAGATCCAGGAACAGCAGAACAATTAATTGATTATGTATCTTGTGCAAGAATAACTCCATTAAGGGAATACACCGGCGAGTTACTCATGGGATTCCAAAATGTTTATTTCAAAGTGAATCAAGTAACGGCAGCCAATCAAAACCATATCGTAGATGACGACGATGACGATTTGAATGGATATGTGGAGTGGGACGTCATGTCGTCGACACAACAACCAACTTCTTCATCTTCTTCATCGTCCACTTGTTTCAAGAACAATCATCATCAATATAGTTTCAATTACGAACAAGTCAGAGAGGTTCATAAGCGTCGATACCAATTAACAAATAGAGCATTGGAAATATTCTTTACCAACGGCAAATCTTTATTTTTGGGTTTTCAAGATTATAATCAACGAGATAAGATTTATCATTTACTGACCGGTAAACAAGACGTTTATACCATCAATTTACCAAACTTGGATAACTCGATTGAATTATCGGATCGTATTACGCAAGAGTGGCAGAATGGACAAATGAGTAATTTTGAGTACTTGATGAGATTGAATGTATATGCAGGTCGTAGTTTCAATGATACCAATCAATACCCAGTGTTCCCGTTCGTACTGGCTGATTACACGAGTCAAGAATTGGATTTGACGAAACCAAGTACCTTTAGGGATTTATCAAAGCCCATGGGCGCACTTAATAAACAACGATTGGAGAAGGCCATTTGGCAGTACAATGAAATGAAGGACGAGAAGACCGTGGAGAAACCTTTATTCTGGGGCACACATTATAGCTGTGCAATGTTCGTGTTTAATTATTTGATTCGATTGGAACCATTCACGAAATGCTTCTGGGACAGCAACGACAAGCAACTCAATCAACCCGATCGTACGTTCTGCGACGTGAATCAATTATGGGAGAGTGCGTCGGGTGCCACTGGTAGCAAACACGACGTCAAGGAGTTGATTCCTGAATTTTACTACTTGCCCGAATTCTTGGTGAATAAGAATCGAATTGATTTTGGTCAAATGACTGATGATACCGTCATCGATCACGTGACGTTACCTCCGTGGGCCAATAACTGTCCGGTCACCTTTGTTAGAAAGATGAGAAATGCGCTGGAGAGCGACTATGTAAGCGAACACTTACACGAATGGATCGATTTGATATTTGGTTACAAACAATACGGAGAACATGCCGTGAAGGCTTTTAATTTATTTGCAGATTGTAGTTACGAACAATCTACGGATCGACACGAGGATCTACAGGATGCTCAAATGAGGGAAGCATTGTGGGCAAGAGTGGAAAAGTTTGGTCAAACGCCCACTCAATTATTCGACAGGCCCCATCCGAAGAGAGAAGTGATGGTCAAGGTACAATCCAATGATTGTTTTTATCACTCTCCGCACTTGCTCCAACCAAAGTATCATCGAAAGATTAAATCTACATGTGGAGATTTGTATCAACGAGATGATCGAGTGGACCACGTGGCTGCACTGGGTAAGAACAAGGTGTTCATTCCACACACCAAAGATAAGTGGAAGTATCCAGTGTACGTTAGTTATCAACACTGGGATAAATCCATTCGACTGTGTCGATGGGAAACTAATAAACCTATTCACGTCTTCCACTTTATGAACTATCCAGAAAAGTACATTTGCGTAAAGTTTGGTAACGATGCAAGGACCATGGCCATAGGTACCGATGCATGCGTGATTCACTTGTTTAGATTCAATTATCAATACTACAACATGTCTTTGCCCTTGAATCATGATTCTTTTAGTACAAGCAGCACTAGTTTCTCCAAATCTCGTTACACTGATTCTACGAGTGGACACGCTCGTTTCATAGACCATATTGCCACTTTGAATGGACATTGTCAGCCCGTTAGTTGTTTGTACATTTGCGATTCCTACAGCACCATGATTAGTGGTGGATTGGATGGCGTGCTCATCTTTTGGGACTTATCCAGACTAAGTTTCATAAGGAGCATTAAGCACGATGGACCGATAGAGTGCTGTGTGATGAGCGAGAAGACTGGAGATGTGTTGAGCAGTAGCACGGATGCGTTAGGAAAGCACATGATGTACTTGTGGACCATCAATGGAGATTTGATTGCAAAGCACGAGGACAAGCATGTGATGACTTGTATGAGATTTACTGAGAACGAGATTGGCGTGAATCCAAATGTGATCGTGTGCGGTACTAATGATGGGTGGTTGTGTATATTCGATGCGAGTAACTTGAAGTGTTTGTTGAGGTATAACCTATCGCATCACCCCATCACTACCATTCTGTTCGATGCTACCCAATGTGAGATCGTAAGCGGAGATGAAAATGGACACGTAGTGACGTGGAGTGTGAATGGTATATAAAATAAATGTAATTTATGTATTTATTGTGAAGTCATAGTCGATGGTTGGTATTACAGATGCAATGAACTTTAAAAATAAGTATAGGTACAAGTCCACTCTAATGTATTTCCCATCATCTGCTAATCTCTCCACCATTTTCTTCATCACGTCTGCATGGCGACATGGATGGATGCTTGCATTGAGGGCGTTGAGGTGAGGGTGCTGTTCGATGGTAACCGTCTTGTTGGAATAGTCTGCGTGGATGTCTTGTAGGATCTTCTCAGTGTCCAATGGAGTGCCGCTCTCGTCGTAACCGAACAACCAGACGCGAGGTGTTTGGTAGTATAGATCGTAGGTGATGCTGAGGTCGTAAGTACGGGTTTTCAAAATGTTGTCCTGTTCCTTGCTAGGCAAAGCTGCAACGTCCTCTTCTTCTACGTCGTCATCGTCAAGATCATCATTAATGTCTGGAATGTCGTCGTCATCATCGTCGTCGATGCTTGTTTTTTTTGCAAAATCTGTTTCAATCTCTTGGACGTCCTCTTCCTTCTCCTCTTCAACAATTAAGTCAAGATTAATTATGATAGCTTACTCTTTCTAGAGGTATGAGTGGTGACCCATTCATCTTCAACTTCCTCCTCGTCTTTGGCATCCTCTTGAAGAGCCTCGACCCTCCTTAAGCAGGGGACGTTTTTTGTAATTAAAAATTGCTTGTCGTCAGGAAGGTAGTCCTTCTTCTTTGATGGTTCTCCAGCACTCCAGGACCAAGTGGCGCATTTTGATACAATTAGGTCCCCAGCAGTAACAAATTCATCAGGAGTTAGGACCCCCTTTTCATTAAAATGAGATTCTTTGGGGACACTGGTGAAGTACTCAGACACACCTTTCCAAACTTTGAAGGCAGCGTAAGACATCACAGTTTTTTGGGTTGATCAATCAAACTTTAATTTACAAAAAAAGACATGAAACCAAACAGAAGGGTATTAAACTATCAAACGAAACATTGCCCCCAAACTATCAACAGAAGACTTAGGACTAATATTATCTTTAAGTGACGGACGAGAACGCTCTGAAAAATATGAATTGGTTTCGCTCGCAAAGAAAACGCCTTTTGACAACATTCGGCAAATTGTGATATTGAGGATCACTTAATGATATGGACAATACCAAGAATAATAGATGGGAATCGATTGTATCATGTGTTACAGAAGGAGAAGAGGTTACAGTGTACTTAAATAAATGAAAAAATCAATTCTCCATGTTTTCTATATCTATCAGAGGTCTTCCTTCTTTTTAGGAGTGACTTGAAACGAAAAGATGGGTGGTAAACGGACGAGTTTGAAACATCAAAACGGTCAACTTGAAATTGATCACTCAATCATTATAATGTCCGAACATGGCCTAACGCTCCAGGTGCCAACAAACAAAACTCACCAAAGGATTAGGAGCGCTGACTTCAGGATTAATAATTCGCTGACACTATCTCCATCTGATGAAAATGGTTACAAACAAGCACAGAGTTTCGACGAACTACTCAAACTCAACATTGACTTTTTAAAGGGTAACCGTAGGACTTCACCATTCACTACTCAATTAGAGGATGAAACTAGGCCTTGTACAGAGCAGTTAATTGAGATTAATAAACTAGGACTGCTTACCGTTTGCTCTTCTGCTGGAATCTCTATTGAGAATAATGAGCAAGAGATTGAATTCCAAAGAGCCAGCTTGCAAGGTCTCGTATACGGCGAGCTAAGAAAAGAAGTGCTAGAGGTTTGTTGTATTTGTCTCCATCACCTTTGACATTTGCAGAACCTCATCAACCAGACTGATTTGATTTGTTTCTATAGGGCTTGCAGCGTTGGGTTTGACGACGAAACTGACGACGACAGAACTCCAAATGAGTTCATCATGGACATTAACTCGATACAAATACCCATTGTATACAAATTCGACCATCACTTACGGAGGCACGTTATTGAGGAGTGCGTGACGTGCTTCAATTGGATATCATTCTTAAAGACGTCCGTGCAAGCGCCGTTTTATTACAAACTATCTCACGAATGCTACAACATTTACATCATCGACCCAAAGCCAAGAAGAGAAGCAAATGATTTGAACGGAGGATTGCTCAACAAGATCATCAATGTACTCAAACAATCAAACGACTATAAATGGTAACTTTTATATTTATTCAAATTACAAGAATGGTTCAATGCAGAATTCCATCATGCTGACTGGATGTGATAGCTTAAAGTTTTCCAACACGAGCGGGTGCAACACTCCCATGATACCAATAACGTCCTTTCCATACATGATCTCGGCACATCTTCCATCAAAGAATCTCTTATCGCTCGCAGGCCTCAACCAATATCCAACTCCCTCCTGATACATGACACCGAGTGATGCCATCAATCGATCCAACGCATTGTGAATCAATTCAAATCCACTGCTGGTGCTGCAATGAAGCGCGCTAACGTTTCTCTTGTTGATGGCACCAACGTCATTATTTTGATCCAAGAGCACCACGTCGTTCACTTCGAACAATTGTTGGGGCAATCCCAACTTGATGCTATTTTGTAGCGTCTTTAATAGACCGGGCATCAAGCTGATTCTGCAGATTTGGAATTCGGTGCTCTTTGGGTTGTCCAATACCACTCTTTGTTCGCTCTTTGGTAGATTCATCATGACGGATTGATCATCTTCGCTGCACAAAATTAGATTCAAACTCTCCGTGTAACCGCTCATGGCCAATTCGAAACGCACTCCATCCGTCAGTTGGTTCAATGAATCTTGTCTTGCCACGGTGTTTGTTTTTGGGTTGGTCCTTGGAATGTTGTTGAATCCATAAGCGATGCCTACGTCCTCCATAATGTCGCATGCGTGTAAAATGTCGCTGCGGGTGGGCGGGACGCTTACTTTGATGCGATCGTCTTGTATGGGCGTGGCTTGTAGACACATTTTGGTGACGAGATCGCACATCTCTTGTGCCGTTAATTTGACTCCTAAGCGAGTGGCGACGTAGTTGGTGTCGACCTCAAACTCAGCGTGTGTCAAGTCGGGTGTCAATTGTGGTTGTGGTGCTTCGTCTCCATTGTATGTGATTTTGACCTTTTCGCATGTGAATGGCTCCTTGCAGTATTCGCTGAACATGCAGACCATGGTGTTGAGGACCACGTGTGCTTTCGTCATGTCGGTTGCTGTGCATTCGATGAAAACATTCTTGGTGTCCAATTTGATCTTGGAGTGGTTGGAGTTGATGATGGGTGGCAATGACAGGACCACTCTGTTGGTGTCATAAATGATGGGGATCAATGGCTTCAACTTTTTTGTGGATGGATCCTTTAATATTGAAACATATGGCTTTATATGTTTATCGGTGTCGCTGGTCTCATAGTGTTCCAACAATTGATCACCTCTGAATGACTCAGTTTTGTTGAGCGGGACAAAGTTGATCTCTTGTGCTGGTAGAGCTTCGTAGCTGAATGGACCTTGGATGGTGTCCAAGTCATGGGTTCCAATGGCAACTAGTGTACGCTTGCGACAAATGTTTTGATGTAATCTGTCTTGAAGCTCCACAAAGGATTTATAGCGGTCCTGATCAAAAGTGACATTTCTTAAAACGGCACATACAATGAATGGACGGATTGTTTTAGTCTTGAGGATGATGAGAATAATGATTGTTAAAATCGCTTACTTGGTCAAACTTGACGTTCATTACTTCAGGGTTTTCGGGAGTGATTGTTTTGAACACTGGTGCTGGTATTCTTCCTCTGAACACATTAAGCGCTCTTACCATACCTTCGTAGCACAATAAGTCATAGCGATTGGCAGGTATCTCTATTTTGTATAATTCCTCATCACTTGCAGCATCAAGCTTCGCTTGGTCAATATTGTCACCCATTTCCTTCCTTAATTGTCTTCTTTCTGAGGTAATGTCATCAAGTTCAATACCATAGTCAAAGCACAAGTTTGACATCTCATCCTCAGCTTCACAGGTTAGATTTACCACACGGGCAAAGAAATTTCTTACTGAAGGTTTTTCCTAGACCTTGGAACAGATTGTCTCTTTTGAGTGGGACGACAGGCATGTTTCACACAACCAAGTTTTAATTACAAAATTCTTCAAATCCAATCCGGACCTTTCCTTAAGTCCACACGCACCCTCACCTCTTCAACTGCACAACAAACACCCCATACAATTCAATCACACAAGTTAAACAAATAAAAAAATTTATTCAAAAATATTGACACATTTTAATTCTTGGAGATTTTCTCCAATTTGTTTTTAATCTTATCTTGATAAGAAACAATATTCTCAAACGTCAATCTCTTCAAATCACCCAAACTCAAGGGTTGCTTGGTAAATGGACACTTGTCCATACTTCCCTTCTCGCTCAACACCTTTGTCCACGTATTATAACTCAACACATGACCATATTTCGAAATGTATGGATTGACCACTTCTTGTTTGGTAATCGGATCACAAAATCCAGCCAATGGATTTCTGTACATTCTCAAAGTTTGTTTCTTATCAAAAACAACATCGTTCTCTCCATTTGCTTGATTGTTTTCGTCATCGTCGTCTTCGTTTTCGTCATCATCGTCATCTTCCTCTTCGTCGTCATCGTCATCTTCTGCTTCTTCGTTCGATTCTTCATCTTGCGTAGTTCTTCTCTTTTTACGTGATTTGACGTGACCAACTCCATTGGCGATATCGATGGCTCTCTTTTTACCTCTTCCTTCTTTACAATACAATTGACCATTTTTATCAAAGTCATAAAGTTGATCTTTGAGTTCGCCTTTGGAAATTAAGGAACGATAAAAGTTACTACATTGGTAACCGACGCGTCCAGGTATTTCCATGCTAAATAGACCCCATTGTGGTTTGGAACTATCTAATCCGAAAGATTTCAATCTTTCCAAAAATAATTTCTTTTCAGAATCTGACCAATGACCATGCATTTGTTTTTCGCCGGGTGCGTTGAATCGATAATAGTAACTATTGGGTTTCGTTGCAATCTTGCTGTAAGCTGCTTTTCTAATTTCGCTCCAGCCGCTTTGATTGATGGTATCGCCCAGAGCGGTATCGAGAGCTAATTTACGAACGGAATGTTTTCCTTTGTAAGATCCATTTGATTTCTTACTGCTGGTTGATTTCTTTTTTGATGTGCTGCGGCGGTTGACTTTTTTGATTGGTGATAATCTGTATTCAGAGTCCTTATCGTCGTAAGTAATGTCGTCATCTTCGTCTTCATCTTGATCATCGGCTGGACGGTGTGATGTGTTGTTTGAATGTGAATGTGCGTCGGATAATGGGTGGTGATGAGTAGCGACCATTTTGCGTAATTGTTGATGGAAGGATCTTAATTCTCTACTTGAGCCGCTTAATGCTTTCGTTACGATTGTGTTTTCGTCGTCATGATTTAACTTGAGGGCGCAAATACACTCTTCGTTGGTCATGTAGTCCAATAATACTTGTCTGATGTGATTGATTTTGTTCCGACGATCTCTTTCTAATAATGCTTTGAATTGTAATTGTTGACGTTTAATGTTTTGTAGTAATCTCTCCTTCTCTGCTTCGCTTAATGGTTCGTCATCGTCATCGTCGCTGTCATTGAACAAGGTTGCTGATGATGGCGAAGAATGTTTTTTGATCTCATCGGGTAATAGTAGTGGTTCGCTTGCGACGACTCTTTCCACGTATTCTTCTGATTTGAACACGACTTCCTTTTCTTTTTGTAATGATTTTAATTTTACAATCAAAGGAAGTTCTTCGAACTCCCCATCACTCACGGTCATATCTACATCCAAGTCATTAGTATCGTTTTCTTCATCGAAAAAAACATTTTTTGTATTCTCGACCACATAGGCATCGATGCTGTCCTTGTATTGATATTTATTCGTATCATGACCGGAACAATCTTGACAGTGCCATGCATGCTCAGGAATTTCAAAAAGTGATGGCAATAAGCAATAAGTATGGAATGCTCGATCGCAAGTCTCACAAATCAACAAACGGTCACCATGTTCGTCCAAAGTACAAACTTCACAAACTTTACATTGTTCACAACTCCAGGTATTGAAGCGATAGTAATCGGGAATGTAATCAAGGGGAGGATTTAAACAATTTACGTGATGTGATTCCAAGCACACGATGCATGTGAGCAAGTTGCGATCGTTGTGATAATCTGATTCTTCAGTGTTGCAGTCAATACATGTTCTGCATGGAAGTGGGAGTGGATATTGATAAGGTCTCTTACAATTTGCTCTCTTGCGCTGCTGAGGTGTTTGTGTTTGTGATTTGGAGGGAGATTTAGTTGGTTTGGTAGGGGAAGCAATCTTCTTGTTTTCCAAAGTAGGTAGGATTTCTGTGCGAATGTGTTGTGAAACTTGATCATCTGCTTGATCGCAAATGTGTTTGATTTGTTCAATGTTTGTTGTTACTGTGTAGAGCTCATCATCATTTGTCTTTTTTTGAAGATAAATGCGTCCTAATTGTTCATTAAAGTATAAAAGTTTGTTTCCGTCCTTGTCTTCGGCGAATGGTTGGAAGCGAATACATTCGACTTCACATTTACGCTTTAGGTGTTCGCGAACTCTTTTAATGTTTGCATTTTTGTATTCTAATAAGAAGTATAGCATTAGAAGGCGATCGAAAGGTGTAATTCTTTCATAGTCTGCATCGTCTGGTAAACAAGGTGCTTTTTCGTCACTTGTCCATTGTTTGACTGTTTTGTATTGTGTGACTATAAGTGGAAATGAGTTTGAGGGTGAAAAAAACTTCTTGTCGATGTGATGTGAAGGTCCTTTGATTAATCTCACACTCAAGTCACAAACAATGTTGAGATGTAAAGGATCAATTAACGAAGTCTCAAACTGAGAGCAGGTAAATGTTGGGAACCTGTACAAGTCGCGAAGGAGCTGGATAGTGTGGAACACGTATGGTAGTTGCCACGAAGTACGAAGTAATTGTAACTAAATGTGTTAGTAGGATTGAAGGCGTTCTACTTACTGGCTTATAAGTTGTTGCATTAGTACCCACAAATTCGAAATACGAAATCTTTGACTTTGGTAAATCAGAAACCTCTTTTTGTTCTTCAGGTTCGGAATTTTCCTCCACTTCCTCCACTTCCTCCTCAGATTCTACTTTAGCAACAACTTTCTTGGTTAGACTTCTTCTTTTTCTCTTTGACTGACCACTACTCGCCACAAGCACAACACCCTTTTTGGTTTTGGGTGAATAGAGTTCGTCGTCAAGATCAGCAGAAACGTCATCCACTGACGAAGCTTTTTCGCTCTTTTTCTTCGTTCTCGTGCTCTTTTTTGGCGTTTTTGTTTCCTCCTTCTCTCTTATATAATTTACGCAGAGTTCAGAATTAGGTAGGCTTTGGAGGATCTGCTGTATCTTTTTGTTACTAAAACCAAAATACTCTGGTCCAGAAATTGATTGTGTGGAACGTTTCTTTCCGGCTGATGTGGTCTTTCTAATAATGTCCATCCAGCATTTAGAAGGATTGCTTCCGATATGTTGTACATGTTCAGGGTCGTCTTCAGCTGTTACTATAAATTGTATTCCATCCTTTGAATCCTGAACTTCACTATAATATGTCGTCTTTGTGTTTGTATCAATGTAAGAAGTATATTGCCTTGCACTCTTGTACCCAATCGTATAAATGTATCGAGAGGTGTGAAACTCCGGCCTCTTATACTCTATTTGCCCAGCATTAATTAATGTTAACACAGAGCTTATTTGTACAGGGAATTTCCATTCTTCAATTCCACTTGGGTTTACATTATCTGTCTGGCTCATACTCGTAAAATCCTCAAGTTCGATTTGTTCCGTTTTTGTTTTCCTTCTTTTTCTGACAACGGTAGTATTTTGCGCGGTTGCCTTTTCTTCAGAGATGGTTGACACTTCAATACTTGGTTCAAATTGATTTAATTTTTCAGAGCTAACAATGGTGCCTATGGTATGAGTATCTATCAGTTCATTGATCTTACTATCTTCCTTGTGTGCTTGTGTGGAATTAATAACGTTGGGAACAATTGATTGAGTGTCTTTTTCTGGTATTTTACAAGAATCAGACATCTCTTTTTGTTGAGCACAATTTTGATGGCAGTTGAAGCTCCAGAAGTAAAGATTGACAGGCAGTCAAAGGTTGAGTAAACTACAATTTTGTAACATGCATTTTGATAATGCATAATATGTGTATCTCCAAAATATTTATGAACACTCGGCTAACATGTCTTAATTGTAAGGGGAGTTCTAAGGAATATATAACTTACTGGTGTTTGGATGTCGCAACCGGTCACGCAAATTCTTAATTAAAAGATTGGTCCTAGGTAAAAAGTAAGTTTAACGTTATAAGAGGTGAGTGTAGCACGCAAGTTGTCAAAATTTTGATTTTAACAATTCTAGTAGAGAAAAGGTCACTACTAGAGAGGCTGCATTTCAATAACAATAAAGAAATACAAGATGCTCAACCACAGCCAAAAATACCGGAGATGAAAATAAACCCTTATTTCGATTGCGCAGGATTTACATGGGAAGTTGATAACCTTTTTTGAAAATTTATAACCAGGCGATAATAATTAAACTTGAATTCGATTGCATTGATGGTTTAGTGGTAGAATTGGACGTTGCCATCGTCTAGACCGGGGTTCGATATAATTGAAATTCCCCGTCAATGCATTTTTAAAAATTTAGGGATAAAAATCTGGTAGGTGAGGGCAACCTCAAATGTAAAGCAACGTATATCGTCAAGAGTTTCAAAGTTTTAATACATTAAAACTCACGGCTGCAAAGAATGCTGCTCGCTCTTCTACTACTTTCGCAGGCTAGTGCTCTAGCACTGACAAAAGAAAAAGTAAACGTACCAAGGTCACAGAAGCAATTAACAGTGACAATAATGCCGAGCAGGTACCAAAGAAGAGGCTACGAGTGCATGAAATAGCGGCGCTTGACGAGGATGAAAAAGAGGACATGCAGACACAGGAATCATCTGCTTCAATGAGCACAATTGAAGAGGTCAAGAAATCAAGAGATGATCACAAAAACAATACCTCTCACATGGGTATTGACGATCAGATTTGACTCCACTCCAGAATGATTACAATCAAGTACTTGGATCGGTTGAGATCGTTGTTGAACAGGCAATCGGTTGTATAAAGAAGTTTGGGTGTCTGAGTCAAACATGGAGGAACAAATGCGGGTATAATCTGATTAATCAAATTACAACAAGTCCAATGCCTGCGGAGCTCATTACTGGATTCCACTTTGACCAATCATTAAGGTCTGGGAACATCTCTGTGATTGTTGTACCAACAAATTGGTGAGGAATATTAGTGCTTTTATCTACCTCTCAATCCTATTAGGATCGGGAAGTCTATAGTGCTATGTAATCAAACCCCTGGATTTATTCTCTATAGATCCTGGAATTTGGGGATAATGTACATTTTATACTGTTCTCTTGGCAATTTTTAATGCGGTGATTGTAATGAGACGTAATTGGTCTACTGGGAGTGGATTTGATCTTACTGGCTATCTTGGTGATGTGTTTAGTGAGGATTTTTGTGTAAATAGTACTATAAACCTTGGAGTGAACGAATAATTAGTAATTGAGCAGCTGAGTAGATGAAATTTTGTTGCACTAAAGGCTCATAACCACTACATGCTGCTATATCCACTGTGATACAATATCAAAATCATTAGCATACAGTGTACTTCCACAAGCTCAATGTAAAAAAAGAGTCTTTGTTTTTAACAAGATTTGACTATGTTTTAATTTCAGAATAAAGTATTGTTAGAATCGAACTACATTTTCTCAGGTTGTATTTATTTGTATAACATAGCTTCAACAACCATCCATTGTGATCATACATAAAGGTGCACTTGTCATTTGATTTTCTTGAGCAAATATTTTCTAAAATTAAGAAAAATGATCGGTCGTTTACCTTGTAAAGATATTTGTTATATGTTGACCTAGAAAAGTAATATGATCTCGAATGGTGTAGTTGGTAACATAGCGGACTTTGATATAAATGGAAGTCATCCGTTGCTCCAGGTTCGATTCCTGGTTCGAGAACTCCTTTTTAAGTAATTACGAACTTCGTAAATAGAATGTTGTGTTACAAAAATTCAACACTTCACTGGTCTAACTTCTTTCGTTCATCATCAATCTCTCCTCACTTATCTCCTGCTTTACTCTCTGCTTCTCTTCTACAACAATATTTCGCACTGTAATCGTAATCTCGAGCTGTTTAATATAGTCATCGAGTTGAATCTTCAGAGCCCCAAACAAATCAGTTTTTGCTCTCATTGCTTCTCACGTGCGTGTTTTCTGTTTGGTTGGGTGTGTTCAAGCTTAATATCACCAATGATGTAGTTCTCAAATAATTTAATTCACGACTCGGTCCAAACTCAATGAAATGATTTATTAATGTCAGTCCAACCCACATTTACAAAAAACTCAACATGTCCCCAAATGATGAATTCTTAAGCCTGATATATCACGAAAAACAAGAATCGGCATTATGTGCCATACACTGTTTAAACAATTTGCTGCAGCAGAAAGCCCTTTCAGAGGAAGACTTTACGGAAATTGCAAGATCATTAGACGAGAAAGAAGAAAAGTTGATGTCTGAAATGGGCGTCGATACCCAAGAATATCGTGACTACCAAAAAGATAAAGCAGAAAAAGGATCAGAAAACATTTCAGATGATGGTTTCTTTTCGGTACAGGTCCTATCTAACGCACTCGACGTCTATAATTTATCGATAACAGACATTAACCACCCATCAATGGCCAAAGTAAAAAGCGAACCATACAACAATGCGAAAGCATTTGTTTGTAACCATCAGCAACATTGGTTTACGCTCAGAAAATTTGGATCGCACTGGTTTGATTTAAACTCCCTTGCTCAACAACCAATATACATTAGTAACACTTATCTGTCTTTATTTTTGGAACAGTGTAGACGAGAGGGATACACTGTATTTGTAGTAGATGGGGTGTTACCCTCATGTGATGCAGATCAAACGGCAGATGTCCTCTTCCACCCCGCAAAAAACATAATTCAAACCGCACCAGTGCAGGATGATTCAGATGATGATCTTCAGCGTGCAATCATGCAGAGCTTATGTGATAATGAGCAGGTCGACGACGATGATGATCTAGAAGCGCAGATTCAGGAAGCCATAAGGATGAGCAAATCATGAAAAACATTTATTCAAATTTAATTTATTAATGGAACATAAAAATAATTTTTTGAAACATTGTACATAGATCATCTTGTGTTGAATCTGATTTATACATGTAACCGCCCGCAGAATAATTATATAGATGTACAAGTGCTTCTACTTGATGTTTATCGTTCAATAACACTCGAACATCGTTAATAGACTTGTTAAACTCTTCAATCGTCTCGACTGGTAGTGATGGCGAAACAGCATTGAACATGGTTTGGACGAGTTGGTCCACTGCTTGGTCGCGCACACCACGAATCTCATTCACAACATTGCCATCAGGTACTATTATAGATGCCTCGGATGGTGTCTTGGATGCCACCGCTCTTCTTGCAGGTTTTGAGGAAGGCTTGCCACTTGGAGGTCTCTCCTCCAAATGTTCCTTCAAAGTTGATACATTGTGCCTATTCATGGCATGCAGTAGATTATTCAGTTTATTATGTAGAGATCTTATTGACTCCTGCTCAAATGAAATCATACCAATATCTGGTAACTCGGAAGGTAGTGAGGTCGGTGGTTTCTTTGATGCAGCACTGTTTGATCTAGCAGCCACTGGCGTTTCTGCACCACCGCACTTTACAACATAAAACATTGAGAGCATGGGCATGTTTGCCTCTCCTTTTTTTCTTTTTTTCAACAAATATTCTTGACGAGGGCTATTTACTTTATTGTTTTCGAACGGTGTTAAACCATTATCAACCGTATAGAACTGTAAGCAAACCATAGACTTTGGGATCATGTATGTAGAAATCACATTTTGTGGAGTTGGAAGGGTAGTCAATGAACATTCGGTTGCATAAGGAGCGAATTCTGTCATCAAGTATTTGTGGACCTCGTTCAACTTTGGATTCAAAACATTGGACATGTTTGGTGAACAAGAATGAAATCTTCTAATCAAATCTACATAATACCTCAACACATTTCTACTAGAAGAAATCATTTCATCAAATGATAATTCGCTACCAGTAAATGACTCTTGTAGAGAATAATTAGCACGCGTCAAAACATCCACCTCATCGCATATAAATACGGGTGGTTTTCCTTTTATTATTGGCACCTCCTGTGACAGTGCTTCCAGTCCTCTATACAATCTTAAATGCAACATCTCGGTCACTTTTGCACAATGAATCAAATACCCCATCGCAACAGCGACATGAGCAGCCGTAACACTGCCCTCTACAGCAGAATCATCAGTATCCTTTACAACTTTAGAGCCATAAAGATAAACCAATTCCATCATACTTGATCTCATCAAGGAGTGGTCATGGAAACACCTCAGATAACACTTGGACAAACAAAGCTCCAAAGAGCGCACAGGACTAAGAAAAGACAAATCAATTTTAGGACTATCAAACAAATCAGATACAATTTTCTTATTACTCAAATTTTTAGAGCCCCATATCTTTTCGATGCTGACCGGAGTATTAATCAGTTGCCTATTGACTCTCCCTAAATAAAAGTGAATTTGAGTGACTGCGTGACTCGAGAAGGACGCAGCACATAATTCAGCAACCAACAGCCCTTGAATGAATTTTTCTTTTGCACCTTCCAAATCGCCCCTCAGAGACCTCAACACTCCAATTTTCAATTTTACTTGTATTAAAATCAGCGCCTGTTCTCTTCTCAAGTACAAATTGACTTGCGAAGCGTTGCTTTTTGATTTTCTAGCAGAAGAACTGCCATCTGACGAAACGTCAGTCCTGGACAGCTCTGAAAAAGTGGATCCGCTCTCGTACATGAAGCGATCCAACAAGAGCTCTGCATTTACGTACATTTGCTCAAAATTTGTTTTTTCGTTCATGATTGATTTCCATTCCTTACTGATACTAGACATTGAAAAGTATTCTTGAACATGTGCACTTTCAATCATCATCTGAGCGTTGTAAATGAAATCCTTTTCATAGGAATTAAATGATGACGAGGATAAGGATTGTAATAAAGTAGATTGATCATGACCTTGTTCCATCATGCTCATAGTTTGATACAAAGTAAGATAACGAGACATGTCTGATTCGTTGATTAATTTACTCAATTTTGTTGCATTTTCAATCACGTTGCAAAGAGCTTTATCGTTCTTTTGCTGAGTGTAAATCTCAGCTGATAACAAATAACATTTGATCCACAATTCAGCGTTCACGCGAATATCTAATTCTTGTTGTTGCTGTTGCTGTGGAGGAGGTGTTTTAATGACTTGATTAAAGGTCACAAAACATTGTTCGAGAAGTGAAATGGAAGATTTGGTCTCTCCTTTGATTTTATAAAGTTGAGCCAAGTACAATTTTATTAAACAAGCAGTTTTCGTGGAGTAATCTCCACTAGAGGAATCTAAATCCAATAACAAGTACTCAGAGATATCTAATGCTTTATGACACACAAGTTGTTTATCAGAAGTCACGCTAGATACCGGTGCTTTCTTTTTGGTGTCCTTTGGAGGTTTTTTATCTTGCTTGCTACCAGTGTTTTTCTTTGCTGCACTGCTGCTCCTACTTGCAACGATGCCACAAGGACCACTGGTTAGACACTTGTTAGGGTCATTTGAAGCAAGACACATTAAAAATCTACTTCTTACTAGCGTCAATGACGCCTGCATTTCTTTTGGAATCTGTGAGGATAGTTTATCAACAAATCGGTCGATTTGTATAAACCAATTAATAAAGTCAATGTTTTCTTGATGATCTAGGGACAAGCCCTGTGAGAATGGTACATCAGGTTTGTCGGTAACGTCAAATGCTTGTAAATTGACATTGACTTCTCCGATGACTTTTTCAGGAAGGTTTCTTCCTAAATAGATACCAACGATTAGATTAGCTGCATCCTTGAGGTATCCCATTTCGGATAACGCTAGTGCCTTCATAATGCGTGCATCAATGGTGCATGCAATTTCTCTCACTATATAACAAGACATGTATTCATAAAAACTAGAAACATAAATACTACGTAGATAGTGACCATTTTGTACGAGGAAATGACAAGCGAATTGTACGCTATCTACTACTTGTCTACTGTTACATTGGAACCAGTCGCTAAATGTATCAGGGAACAAGGATTTGATGGTATGTGATGAAAAGTCACATGCTCGTTGTGGATGTTCTATGCTACTGGAGAAAACAATATCTAGAAGATCTGAAATGAATGTACAGCACTGACGGCAACCAGAGTAATCTGCACCATGTAGTCTGGCATTTGCAATTTTACCTATGATTGCAATACCCAATATACACTTTTGTACACCCATTCTTTTGAAGATTTCTCTTCTTGTACCACCCATCGATATGATGCGCGGATATTCTTCTATAGTATTGACGCTCTCAAATATACAATCGGTGGCATCCACCCAAACAGATGTTGCCTTTTTGTATTGTTTATTGTATTGGTACAAATCACCAAGTTCATTAAGGGCCTGCATTAATGGTAATATTTCATGTTTTTGTCTTAGGTTTATAACTGATGATTCATAACAATCTATAACCTCTTTGATGTTGGTAGCGGTAGATATACCACATGCACCTAATATCCAATCTCCTAGAATACCTCTATTCACGTCTAATTGAGCCAATGCTTTATTTTCATCTCTTTTGATTCTGGCGAGTTGCGATTTTAATTGCCTAGAAGATTCACCAATCTTATCAGCAGATGTTATTAATAACTGGATCATTAAATTACCATAATAACTATTGGTTAATTTATCGTATTTGACACCTAGATTAAACACTTCTTCATGGTTCTTACATGAAGATAATATTTTTAAACAAGTAGAGAAGTGATTGGTTATTATATTTAGATCAAGGTCGACTAGATTATTCAACCATGAAATCTCTGTGACAATGGGATCAGATGCAGCAGTTGAGAATGGTCTGCTGGATATGCTCAATCTGCTTAGTGGCCTAGAAGGATCTTTACTCGTCGTTGCGCTCACTTGATACATGACATCATCCACGCTACCACCAGATGAGACATGACCAAGTAGAGTAAGAATACACTTCATGCAAGCAATAACACATTCTAAACATTTTGGACTAGAGAACGCTTTTAATGCATTAGCGGGACTATGTAAGAATATCATATTAATAATGTTATTCATGGTCACACAACAAGTATACACAGTTCTCAAGTGACTCTTTAAATCTAACAGAGTATTGAATGCACGTAACAAACAAACAAAAATCTTTTCTGTAGGTTCCAAAGGAACCACAGTTACTTGTTCCTCATCGTTTTGAGTATTTATTTGCTTGATTAAAAATCTATCAAACACACATGGATAAGTCATGAAGGAACTTAGTTGCTGATCTAGAGATGATGTAGCAGGCGTCTGTAAGTACTGCTCTAGTAAAGTGGTTGCTTTGATCATATCAAATCTCACTTGATGAATAATTTGCTCCCTAATGGAGGCATCAACTGTGATGGCAGCAGGTATCAATTCAAAGTTTCTTTGTTTGATGTATTTTTCAGATACTTTAATTATGAATTTAGTATAAGCAGGATCCTTCTTGAACTCCTTTTCTAGAGAAGTTATGACCTGTGCTGGGTTGGTGTAAAGTAGTGGGCATAATTTCAAGTAAATATTATCAAATAAATCTTGTCCGCCAAGATTGGAGAGTACTTGGGTCAGATCATGAGAATGAAAGAAAAAGTAGTCGCTCAAGATTAAATACTCTTGTGGAACGGGTTCCGTCAAGGATTTGGATTTAACTGTGCGATAAGCCTTACAAAAAGCTTCTGCACATTGCTTAAGCTTTGCTACATCCTCGAACTGTACACACATCAGTGCACTAATGTAAATGATACTAGCTGCTGCAGTATTCATGTCTACGCCTGCACCTTCCATTACACTATCCATACACAACATAATCTTCATCATTGCATTGAATACAAACCTACTTCTGAATGGTTGATTGAGGACAGGTGACAAACAGTTATAAATCTTTACAATCATTTCTCGGACCATTCTAGCGTCCTTAATAGTCAAACAAACATCCAACACCATCAAATATTTATTACAAATTTTAAGTCGATTAATTTGTTGAGCAATCAAATTGGTGTCTAGTCTCGGATCTACATCTTCTCCTACAAGAGGTTCTTTATCCAATTCTACGTCTCCCATCATGGTCATGACTCTCATGAGTTCATACAGAAGAACAGTAGGTATACTCTCTAATAACTTGGGGATATCAATCGACATGTAATAAAGAGGATTTTGTTCCCATAGAGGTCTTTCTTCCTCTATAGTCAACACATTAGATATCATTTTATTAGCAGCCTGTTTGGCAATCTCATCACACCCACTTCTGAATGCAATTAGAGCTAAATAACACCAACACAATTGTAGAGGAAGTGGAAAGCTAGTGGTAAATTCAAGAGCATTGGACATTGCATCAATTTGTAATCCAACAGAATCATAATTTTGAACTCCAAATACATAATCAGTATTTGGCTCTAATCCAGTGATGGAACACAAGTCATTGGATTCACGAATGGTACCTGTACCTAACAGCGTATGATCCGCCGTAGTTACTCTTACTCCTACTTTTTTAGCCTTTCCATACAAAACATGTTGATACTCATTAGAGTCAAAACCAGAACCTTGTATACGAAGAACAAGAGATGAGATTGTTTTTTTAATCATTTCTAGGGGTTGTCCATTATTTTTGTTACTCAATAAAGAGTCCTCTATAACCTCTGCTTGCAACAAACAATCCATGCTCTTCATTAACAATGCTCTTCTTTCTGATACCTCCGATCTAAAGCAAGCCAGTATCATGTTCAAAAGAGAAACTTCATAAAAGCTAGAACCTGCTTGCTTGATCATTTTGAGTTCAGTCTTTTGGTGAGAAATAATATTTTGTGGAGGTTGCATCAACTTGTCTAGCTGCTTCTTTTCTCTATCAAATAACTTGCCAAATATATGAGCATTGTTTTTTTTGGTGACTAGAGGCTTTGCTTTGGTGTTCTTGTTTGTTGTCTCCTCCTTAAATGATTTGATCATTCCTAGACGTAACTCCACGCGCATGGCATGTGTTAGTAACTCGGTGTGCATGCAGAAGAGTATTTGATTGGTACTGCCCTTTGTAGTGACGCTACTCGTCTTTTCAAAAGGTTCGCTAGAAGTAACAATCATTTCTCTCGTTACATTAATGTGCTCTATGCAATTTTGAAGCACGATTAAGGAAGATTTGAATTCGCCATTAGTCTCCAGTAAGTTGGCAAGGCGTATTGACATGTCTCCCAATACTTTAATGTCCTTAATCCATAAGCAACTGGAAGCACCAACTAAGAGCTTTAGTATCTCTATCTGGAATGCTTCGTCGTATATGGAAGAATTTGCTTTGAATATATTATATACAATGAGACAACAATCTGCACAGAATGAGCGAATGGTATATTCGGAAAGACTTTTCAAACTATACAATGTCTTTACAATTTCCTCTAGGGGTACCTTCTTATCAACATCAGCAGTGGAATCCATCTGAACGATTGAGTATACAATTGCTACAACGCCCATCTGATTGTTGTATTTTGATGTTGAATTGATTTGTAGGAGCAGATTGGTCAACTTGAACTTGATTAGATTGAGAAGACGACTCCACCTCAGAGTTACCATCAGCTACAATTCCAACCTCATTAGGATCTTTCAAATGACTGACAGAGCGTTGTTCTAATACAGACACTACAAAAGGATGCAACTCCATAACAACATCTCTTTGATCATAACAAAACAACAACAAGAATAATTTAAACAACAAAATCGGATCAACTTCGCCAATATGTTCTTGATACAAGTGTATCAAATCTTGAAAGGAAACAACTTCCTCTTCAGCTTTATTTTTTTTGACAGGAGCCTTCTTGTCAACTGCTTTACCCTTTATAGTGGAACTTTGTTTATTATCGAACATATCAAGAGAAATAGAAACAGAGTTGATAGAAGAATTAGTGGATGCAATATTATGTAGTTTCTTAAAAAGAGTAATATGAGGAGATATAGCATCGACGGCAACACCCAGAGCCGCTTTTATGCGAGATGCATAATTTACATCAAGAGTATTAATGTCTTCGTGCCTCATGATGCCCTCTCTTGGAGATAACGCTTCGGTAATGTAGAAAAGTGTAGTGGATGGTTGAGCGTCGGGAAGTGACTCTAAAAACTTTTTTTTGAATTCATCCGTCGAGGCCACTTTTTTATCCTTCTTGACCGCTTGTGATGTGTCGGTGTCAATGTACATGTTCTCTAATTTGAACCGATATACATCGACCAATTGTTTAAAGTAATCGAGCGACATGTTAGGATATTCAGATTCGAATTGTTTGATGACGACTTCGACAAGTGCATATAGGCGCTGACGCTTGTTAACACGAGTTTTGTAATGAAGACTTACTTTTGTATTTGTTAAATCTCTTGACTGGTCGTGACAGGACATGATGGCCAAATAGCCTCTTAGAATTAAATTGATCAGGTTGGGTTGTTGAGCGGGTGACGCTGTTTTTAAAATCACTTCACAACAATGTATTGAAATTCCTATGAACGTTATGCATTCTTTGTACATGTTGGCAGACAATAAAATCTTGCTTAATGAGTACAAATAAAAGCAACCTTGTTAAATGATTAAATAAAAATTTGATTAAATGAAATACCATTAAATACAATGATGCCGAGTTGGTCTTGTTTGTTTGTCTGAAATAGCATGGAGACTATTGTTTGGATCTCCACTAAACAACCAAGGACCGATTTGGCTGTACTTGTCTGAGTAATATGAGGATCTAAACTTAATGTTCTGTGAAAGTTGCATTTTTGAATGTCCAATAGACATGTTGACGAAATGACGTCCCACTCGTTTTCGTTCCACTTCCAATCTAAAAGTTCTTTCTCTTTGAATAAACGTTTTAAGAATTGCTCCTGAGCAACCTCGTAACAATCACAGTCCATGAAATGTTTTCCAACCCGTAGTAAATGTGCAAACCAAACTGGCGGAGTGACCTTTTTAGATAACTTATTTAACTTGTCTTGTACTTTGAATGCAATATCGTGACTAAATGTAAGCGCTTCGTCATCACATCAAACTTACCACTTCTCCATATTCTCCGAAGACATCCGATGCAACTCATCACGGTCGCTCGATGTGGTGGATACCTTCTTTAACAGAACATGTATCTCCTTCAAGATGATCTCCACCTCCTTCAACTCCACAGCATGTGGGTTCATATTACAAAATTCACTAGATTATTGGCGCAAAAAAAAACACACACAAGAAAATTGAATAAAAAAAGATATACATTTAAACTACAACTTGCTAGTGTGCTTCTTGGTGTTGTATGGAGTTTGTTCCGACTCAGGGCTCTCCTTCAAGTATGGCGTTCCCTCAGTCACACGTGCTGCCAAAGTACCAATAACTGTCTCTGGTGCATACTTCTCAATCACATTCTCATCATGCAACATGTTAAATTCTTCGGTCGCGTCCTTACCAGCATACAACATGATGGCCTTTGCTCCTCCAGGATGTCTCTTCATGAACTTGGTGCAGTCCAAGACCTTACCATTCACAACCACCCAACAATCTGTATCCTTGTTGTGCTTTGCAACATCTTCCAATGTGTATGGTTTCAATGTGGGTCCCTTCTTGGGTTCTTCGCCTGGCTTTGCTCCTTCCTCTGCGGCCTTGACGGCGGGCACTTCTTGGTTGTTGTACAAAACGTTGGGGTCGTATGATTTGTCGGTGTTATCTGGTCCTCCATCTACAACGCCGCCGATGGCATTTCCTGATGCTTCGCCAGATTGTGCTGTTGGTGAAGAGGCTCCTCCTGCATATGAAACATCAACGCTGAATCCATTCTTGGTTGGTGAAACGGTCAATCTTGCATCTACTTGCTTGAAGCTGACTAGTACTGTTCCATTGGGCTGTGAACCGAATTGATGTGTGGATGATGATGATGACGAAGATGATGATGATGATTGTTGTGGTCTGGTTAACAAGTGTTGGAAGAAGTATTCTGCTGCGGTGCCTCCCGACACGCGTCCGAATACAACGCATTCGGTGAGGGAACTTCCTCCCAATCTGTTCAATCCGTGAACGGCTCCGGTGACCTCGCCACATGCGAATAAACCGTCGATCACCTTGTTGTCCTCAGATAAACACTCTCCCTTTGGTGAGATTTTGACACCTCCCATGCAGTAATGAACCAATGGCATCACCCATGCAACATGGTATGTGTCGTCCATCTTGAATGGTAAGTTCTGGAAGTATTTCTTTCCGAATGGATCGTTCTTGGTCTCTGCCACCTTGTTATAGTCGTCGAATGTCTTCTTTAATTTCTCGGGGGAGATGCCAATGTCCTTTGCAAGACCGGGTCCGTCGAATTTCTTCATGAGACCTCTTCCCAAGTAATGCTTGCAATGCCATTCGATCTCCTTGCTTGCCTTTCCGTTAAGTACCAACTTGAATGGACCCTTGTTCTTGCCCATGACTTCTGATACATAATCTCTGGTGGCGAGTTCGTTTACGAAACGGTTGCCGTTTCCATCTAGTAGCAGACCACCGACACCACGTAGGGCTTCAGCTGCCAAGAACTTAACTTTGGCATCTGGGTCGGATGGATCCACCAAACCAGTTGGATGGACTTGAACGGCTTCCAAGTCGACGGCGGTACCTCCAACTGAATAAGTCAATTTGAGACCGTCTCCTGTGCAATGGGCTCCGTTTGTTGTTGCGTACTCGAGTAAATCTGGTCTGTACTTGGCGAGGACGCCATCTTTGGTGAAATCAGCACCGTAACCTCCAGTTGCCAAAACAACAGGTCCGTAAGCCTTCTTGGTCTCGCCGCCTTCTACTTCGTACTCTACACCAACAACGGCCTTGTTTTCGGTGATGAGTTTCTTGACGTCTGCGCCGGTGATGATTCTTCCTCTTCTGCCTTGGGTTTGATGTTCAATCTTTTCTAGAGCCTCCATGAGGGCGTATGTGATGGTCATTCCTGGGAATTTCTCGGGTCCACGATGGGTTCTTGGGAATGAGTGACCTCCTAATTGACTCACCAATGAGAGGTCCAAGTTGAAGTACTTCATAAGCCATTCAACAGCTGGACCACTCTCTCCAGTAAGAACGTTTCCTAATTCAGTTGCTTTGTCGCTCTTCATCTTTGACGCACTCAAAGCGGTGTCCTTGGCGAATGATTCGACGCTGTCCTTGATTCCAAGGGCGACTTGAGCTTTGGTGAGTGCACCGTTGATACCAGAAGTGGCCTTAGTGGAGTTACCACCCAAGAAGGGGTTCTTGTCCAACAACAATACATTACCACCTCTTTGGATAATAGTGTGGCATGCAGACAAACCGGAAAGACCTCCTCCGACGACAATCACGTGTTGGCTTGATGGGATTGACATATCTTCTTGTGTTTTGATTTACTGAATGGAGATCAAATATTGATTGTTAATTCTCCAAGTATTCTCCTGTTGGACGTCGGATGATATACCACATTACAATTCTTAAAGCTCCTTTTATTGTCCTCGTCATGGTTAAGCGACAAAGTTACAAGATGACGCAAATATAAGAGCAAACTCTCAGTAAAGTTGCCTCGTTAGCTGGCGCAAGAGTTGGCGTGACCTGGCGCGAACACAGGGAGTATAAAATGATTGAAGACATGTACACTGCTCTTGTGATCGTTTGAAAACCAGCTGTAAGGTTAAAGTCTTCTTGGACACAATACAGCATGCGAAAACCCTCTATGCGAAGAATGTGAATACATATATTGGGGCATTTGCGAGGGGAAACCCAGCCGTAAGAATGGAAATAATAATTGGACAATTACATAGCGGGAGTCCCATGCATGTACATGATCATGGTTTCAAATCATCGATAATGTCGAATCAAAGTAATTCAAATTAGTCGTCAAGATTGATAAGCGAATTTGTTCGTAAACGGATAATATTAGGTAGATACTTTAACCACAAAAAGATGAACACATATATTATCGTTGTTCCATGGAACATTATTTTAACATTTACATGCTAGTTCTTCAGATTATCAATGATACTATCTTTGTTAAGCTCTACTCCCCGTCTGTTATTCGAATAATTTAATATTTGTTTGTGAGAGTTCAATATAAACAATCAACACGAACTATTGTGTTTTGTTCAATGTTTTGCAGATTCCGATACTGCCAATTGATCTATTTATCTTCCTATCTCTTTATTAAACTAAGTCTTTATCTTCTAAATGGAACCTGGGCTTAAAAAATAGTAGGCCGAAAACATGCCGCAGCGGTTACACAATGTAGGTTTTTTCAACCAAGCACCCTTGAAATTAGGATTATGCAGGTTACAATCATAAAATCCAAAAACGTTTCTCACAATCCAAATTAGGATGCATGTGTCCGAAGGCCGGATGATGCTGAGACATGAATCGCAGCTTCCAGAGCAATTAACAAACAATGAAGACAAATACAAAGTACCAATTCTACCAATCCTTCACCCCATCTTGCATTAGAAAAATGTGCGAGGCACAGAAGAAGAGGAGGGAATATTATCGCAATGAAAGTATAAAGAAGAGGGCCCTTGCTGCACAGGATGCGCCAGTTATTGACTTTAATACAATCGAGATGACAGAAAAAGAGCGCGACAGATTAGAGGACAACTTTTATGACTGGAACGTGTTTGCAGCAGTAAAGCTAAACGAACTACTACAGCCAGGGAAGAGAAAGACCAACAAAGATGTGGCCAAAGGCAAGTTGAGCCTGGGACAGACGGATTTTGCAATGTTTGACTCGACATTTGGCAAGCAGGAGGGTGTGGAGAGAAAAATAAAAGTTGGATACAAGACTGTTGATGCCATCAGAGAACCTATCCGAATCTTTGTTTATGAGTTTGACTCTGTTCCAATACTCCAACAAACATTCAATCCAACTTGGTACGTTAGGTATAATGGAGATGGGCATGGCCAATGGAATGGCATTGTACGTACAAGGTACATACAAATGACATTATTCTATGTAGAATGGACAAAAGAGATCTACTGTGAGTACGAAACTGAAGTTGAAGCTAGGGTCACAGATAACATATGGAGGGTGACAGCCTAACGAAATAAATAAATACATTCATAGTACCTCTTTGTTGGTGTTGGTTATATACGTACACTAACAACTATTGGAATATTTTGCAGTATAATTCAGTCCAACATTTATAAACAATTCAGATCTCTTTGAAAATAGTAACTTGTCTTTGAGATCCTTGATGATTTGACAACTCCAACAGATAACAATGCTTTGTTCCCTGAGTTTTCAACTTCCACTTTGTCAAGGTCTTCACAGTATCAGCACTAAAACTTGACTTGTATTGTAAATATGCGTAAACCAAAACCAAAGTGTTGCATTTGTGAAGGACAAGCCATCTCACGAGGTACTACTTCAAAAGTATATCTTAAACGTACAGAAAGACATAGTATCACTAAGGATGACGTATCGTTTTATAAATGGACGTATCAAACAAACAAATGCATGTCTTCGACCATCGACAAAATGCTTGAACAACGTGGCGCGAAGCTGAACAATTTAACACTCTAGTGCGAAACTGCAACCGAAAAAATAGTAATGTAAACAATCAAGACTCCCAGGAACATACCCCTTCAATGCTGCAAAATAGTGACGAATACCCTAATGACAAAAACTCTCTCTCAAACTGATGAAGAGATGCTTTGCAAACATTGGTACGATCAAGTTCAAAACTACCTTCGCAACAATGGCAAGGATGATGAGGATGATGAAGAGCAGCAACAGGATAATGATGTCATTGAGAACAGCGAAGATGAGGATGAGATGGATGACAGTGAACAAGAACAAGACGATGATGGTGAAGATAAAATGAGTGAGGACGATGATGGTGAGCATTAAGGACATTTACGTAGTATAATAAACCTTTGTGATCATTGACTTTCATCACCACCTGTGTCTTCATCATTGTTTGTTTGGACCCCGGACTGGAATTCTTAATTAGTGTAACCGATCGGAACCAATTTCTTGTTACGAATAACCCCGTCCGCTTCATATACCTAATTTAATTTCTCAGCTTTTCTCTAGTTTCAAGGGCCAGGACCTACATTGTTACGTAAATGAAAAACCCAAGAGTTCCAGACTTTGTACTCTGAATAAACCCCGTAAAGTGTTTATCAATTATAATTACAGTTGTTCTTTGCTCATAAATCCACTTGGATTCAATCATACATACAGTTCAATTCATGTAGTTTTGATTGTAAAAATTGAGTTGTCTGTTAATTCAGTTGACAAAATAAACATGGCATACTCCCCCCTCAAGAACAAGACTCACTTCAGAGTCCTCGGTTACGTCCTTGTAGCCTATGGTTTCTACGCTGCTTACAACGCATTGGATATCAGAAAGAACTCAACAAACATTAGATACGGACGCAGAGATGACTACAACGAAGATGTCTTAAAGAAATTGAACGAAGTACCACAAGAGAAGAATAAAGGGTTACCCGCACACCATTAAACAAAAACCAGGGAATAAATATTAGTTTTAATTTAGAGTACTTCTTTTCTTTCGAAACACGACGTTGGGAGGTGTCTGAAAACATTCGGATAATATACAGGTGAATGTTTGTTACGTTGCGCTTCCGCAGTAACCTCAAGATGTACTCAAGATTTAGAGTCTGTTCCAGTTTTCAAATTATGTACATTATTCTAACATCAATGATGATAAATAAATCAACTATGTTAAATTCAACCTCAATGTGTTATGAAAAATTTAGATATACTAATAGATGAACAATCATCCACAGTGCCCCAACTCGTGATGTTTTTCAAAATTATTAACGATGAGATTAAATCTTCATACAACACCTAACGGAACTTTCAACAAATTTTTTCGAACCCGCTTAACTGTAAGTCTATCAGATCTAGACAAAGGAGGGTCTAACTCGATTTTCAAAATTGAAATTGAAATTGAAATTTATTGTTCCACTTCATAAATAACAAGTGAACTTATTCATCTCTCTGTTGTCCTAGAAGCCAAAATGTCTCTAATTCACCTTTGCCTTTTACTTTTACGACCCCTCTTCTTTCGAGCAGAAATTTTGATGACAATAACTCAGCACTACTTCCACAAAGTTGGATAGACCGGTTACGACCTGTTGACATCATTCTTGAAGCAGTATTAATCGTGTCACCAAATACATCATACAAAAATTTTGAAGTACCCAGTACACCAGCTGCAAATGGTCCAGTATGCATACCAACCTTACATGCCAGGTTTCTTATAATTGTTGCCAAATGGTCATCTCCCTCGACCATGCTTCTATATTTTTCAATAATGTCATTTGTCACATTTTGTAGGTGTAAAGAGAATAATGCTGCTCTTTCGAAATGATCATTATCATCATGGGCGAGACCAGCCACGACAAGATAAACATTCCCTATTGATTTTATTTTTTGACAGTCGTATTGATCCAGTAACTCGTCAAATTTTGTGAACAATTCATTCATAATGTTAATAGCTAACTCTCCTTTCAAGTTGAATAAATCTTTAAACCCTTCAAAGGCCACAAAACACGCACTACCCATATTAATGCTGTCGTAAACCGAAGAGGAATCATGCTTCAATCTTTCTACTACCGATTGAGGCAATGAACTGAGCATAAGACTATTGTTCCTTTCTTGTTCTTCAGTTGTTTTAGCCATACTTTCCTCTACATCCTTTCTGAGAAGAAAAGTATTGTAAATCGCCCTTGTATAAAAGTATGATGCACTGAGCTGGAACAATCCAGCACATACCATCATTGCAAAATCATCATATGAGATTAGTTTGTATATTATAAATCTTGCTAAAATGCAAATGAGCGGAAGCAGTATGGTCAATATGATTTTTATCAAAAAGGGGAGTAGAGGCAAAAAGTTGATGATAATAATTCCAAATACAAAGTTCAAGGCATAAGAAGTATATGTTGTGCTGTTGAAGAGTGCTGTTATACTAAAAGCAAAGTATAGAATTATCGCACAAAATGGAATTAAAAATGACAGCCATACAAACTTTTTGGGCAGTGGTGTACAAAGTAGAATGGTCAATACAAAATGCACCCCTGTAAAGCAATACAATACAATATGCACTGGACTTGTACCTGCTATTTCAGGATTGACGGCCACCAGAGAGCCAATTATATATACAAAAACAAAAAGTTGAACCAGCATGATGATGCGATGGTTAATCAACATCAACGGATACAGCTCACGGTAGAGCTGAATGTTCTTCCCAATACCGTTAAACATCAGAACGATTTTATTTAGTTTAAAACCATGACTGTGGACCGCGACCACTTGGTTTTTACTCTTCTCTATTAATGGAAGATCATCTTGATCTTCTAACAAGTATTGTTCACTAGCTTCTGTAACTTTATGGAAGCAATGACTATCAAGTGCATCATGATCCTCTTCCAAAAAATAACCATATACATTGCCAATACCTTTGATATCAAAACAATTGTTCTTTGAAAACTGAAATCTACTATTAGTCTTCTCATACACATCCTTGGAAACTTGAACATGACCTGGCTCTGACTCACTCTCCATAATGTGTGCTATATCTACAGCAGGTCCGTAACAGTCAAAAGTGAGCTTTTTACTACCAAGAATACAAGAGAATATGGAACCACTCGCTATTCCAATTCTAATCTTGTGATTCCATCCATGTTCTTTATTAAGGTCATTTACAGATTTCATCATACGCATTCCCATTTCCACAACTTTTTCTGCACAATTATCGTGATTGCTTGAATTATAGTCACTAGGTTCTACTAAACCTCCAACACAAAAATATGCATCTCCAATTGTTTTCACTTTTTCCAGCCCGAGTTCATTACAAATACGATCAAACATGCTAAACTGCTGGTTTAACATGAATACAACATCCTCTGCTTTTGTGTTAGAGCTATAGTGAGTAAATGATACAATATCGCTCAATAAAACAGTGACATCTTGATAGAACATTGTAGATTCATTCTCTAGTTCAATAACTGTTCTAGAGTTAGCGTCGCTATCAAGTATTCTGTTAACAAAGAACCTTGGTAGGATGTTTTCTAATATTTTACGCGATCTTTGAGCCTCCATGTCGGCTAACTTTTGTTCATCTTCCATTTTCTTGATTACCTTGAAAGAGCTTCGGAAATACCTTTCAACCATAAATGATTGTGCCAACCCTATACCCTGTATAAGGAAGCAACCTAAGAACGTCACGATGATCTCCGTCACCGCAAATTTTGATTTCTCGTTGAATTCTGGTTGTGTTACAATTCCAGGTATACCTAGCGCACAATAATATAGAATGAAGGAAGATATTCCAACGAATACATAGATTACAGCCAAATGACTACGTGACATTGTTAATGTGAACGCAGCTATTGATGTTACAATGATTCCTTTAATAAATGGGTCAGAACTAACGTCCATATATATCACGCTGATAGCTCGATTAAGATTGACATTACCTACGTACATTCCAACACAAGTCGCTACCAGCACTTCGAGTAAGTTTTGTCTGCGCTGTACGGCTTTAAAAAACAATAGCACAAATACAACAACTGATACAGCTACGGGTACCAACCGTGATGCTAAATGGGCCAAAGTTCTATTTAGGTTACCAACCTTAATGTCATTTGGTATGAACAAGAGCCACAATATTGTTGATATGACAATGCCAATTTTAAACCGTACTCTACAATTGTGATTTGAAAGCATTATTAATTTCTTACAGTTTCGGGCCGTAATAATAGGTAACAAACTCAGCTTCCAATTGCTCATTTTTAAACTGTGGTACAATTCCTTTCTTCTGAGAGTAATCTTTGCTGTCGCGTATGTGCTCATGTAGTAGTGACGAGTGATGGGGTGGCTCGGTATACATGAAGCTTCTGTGTGTACAGTATTGTCGTAGTTTACGCAATCTCCAGCCGTTGATGTTTTTCTGTTATTCCCGAGGGTGTCAATTGAACTAATTTACCATATGAGTCAATTAACAGTCTATATATGAAGTTATAGGCTACTTACCGGTATTTCAAAAATATTTTACAATATAATTCGGGCTACATTTTTGGACTGCTACGAACCATAAATAATGTTTGAGCGCTCAAACATTAAAGAATGCTCAATGGCCCTAAATAGCATCATAAAGCTTTTGCAGACTGCATGTCAAGCACAGTTGAGTATCAGTGAAAAAGGCACTTAATTCGCAAGAAAGCAGAAGCATGTTAATTATAAGCAACTTTGACCTCTTTACATTCAAACCTGCTTTTCTTTTGGTGAGGCCAGTTAGTTGGATTTGTTTGAATTTGACGGTGACATAATCTTCATTCTTCAAGGCCTTGACACCAGCATCACTTCTTAAAATCGAAAGATCATGCATCCTCTATTTGTGTTTTGAAAACATCCACAACCTTCACAACAAACTCACAGTTGAGGACAGGAGAAATAAGAACACAACATGCATAGTTGAATAATTTATTTACAAGTCGATGATCAAGTTTAGTTAATATCTGTTTGGTGACAGTAAAGGCTTGCTCCGCATCATGTTCAAATACCTTTCCCTTGCCTCAAGTTTTCTTTGCTGCTCTTTATCAATGTCATTACTGTATATCGCGAAATCAGCCTTTGTCTGCTTCGGGCTAGATAAATCTGGTGACAAGTTTGAATATGAACACCTTCTACTAAAATCTTTCAACGGCTCACGAGGCGGTGTTTTAACAATTGCTTTGCTTTGGTAAGTATGCTTTGGTGCACCCCTGGCTGAAATAGGTTGTTTAATCTTCTCCTTTACTTGGTTTGTGGACATTCCTCTTGGAGTTAATGTTTTGTGTTCGTTAGTCGTAACTTCCTGTAAAATTGGCGCTTGTTTTGTGGCTTCTACAAATTGCACAGTAAGTTGTTCCCTTCTTGGTCCCCTCGCTGATAACGATCCTTTGGATGGCACTTCTTGTTTCTTATGGTTGGTAGTGGGAGCACATGAAAGTGCTCTCTTCCTTTGTTTTTCACTGCTGACGATAATACCATTTACCGTTACTTCCGACCTTCTGCCCTGTGCTTGTCCCATTTTTCAATCATTCAAAAGTCAATAACCAAAACAAGCAAAATTAAATTACAAAACAGGATTCGGACTCTACAAAATTGCGAAGCAAAACAAGAAGAAACCCGTTCATGTGATAACAACATTTTTAATGACTTTGTTTTGGAATATGATCAATCTCTCCCCTTTCCAACATTTTAATCAACTCTTTGTCGACACGATCGTTCAAATCATATCTCTTTTCTGTGGCGCCATAAGCATTAGGTAAGATCTCCATCACTGTATGTAACGGAATAGGAATCTCCACACAATCAATTGGTTTCTTTCCCATCAAGTATGCATAAATGACACGATTAACTGCTTGGTGACCAATGATTAGCACCGGCTCTCTTTGTCTTTCCAATTCCATCAATGTAGGCTCTATTCTGTAAATCATGTCGTGGTAGCTCTCTCCTCTTGGATATCTGTATCTGATTAAAAAATGTTAACGACCCGAAGTGAGAGGTATGTATGTGTTTACCCGAATTTATCTGCTTGACGTGCTGCAAATTCTTTTGGCATACTTTCTTCGACTTGTGCGTATGTCATACCCTCACATATTCCAGCGTCAATCTCGTCCAACTGTCTCCACTGAAGTTTATCGTAAGGAATTTGACTTGAAGTCATCATCGTTCTTTTCATGGTGCTTGTCCACACTGTGATGTTGTTGAATGATAAATAATCATAATTCCTCCTCAACTGTTAAATTGTTAAAAAAACTGAACAAAGTAAGCATACTTCATGTTGCTCGGTGATGAACTCGCTTAAAACCTTTGCGTAAGCTCTTCCACGTGGACTCAACTGTGAGTCACCTCCTAATAGACCTTTTGTATTATCTTCTGACTCTCCGTGTCTGCTCAATAAAATTGTTCTTGGTGTAATGTGAGAGTTCATCAAAAGCGAAGTGATGCGTCCTGGGATATAACCTCCAATTTTGTTCATTACGAATTTTTTACCGACCTCAACCATTTTAATGTAACTCATCTCAGAGTCGAACCTGTCTTCGATAGTCTGGTATACTTCTTCATATGTCTTTATTCTACTCAAAAAGTCTTCCTTTGCTTCTTCACTGGTTGCTTCTTGATAATCATAACTCTTTATTTTAATGTCCATGATGTTTCTATTTAGAATTTTTGGATCATTGCAGATGCTTTCAACAAAAATCACTCTGTGTTTTGGAATGTTCGCTCTTCCTAATCTACAATTTTGTAAGAAGAGCAAATTCTTGTAAAGTACTTTTTGAGAATTGTAGACCTTCTTGCTCTTGTGCTATTGGTGGCATCAAAGATTGCACATTTTTGTTGACTCTTGTGTTCTTGCAACCATTGTATGAGATCTGCTAAGGCTGTATAAGAAATCTTTTTTCTCATGGAGTAATTCTCTTTGTGATTGGTGTCCCAGAACTCGTATTTCTATATAGGTAATAAATATATAGTCATTTTAGCTTAATTACCTGTCCGGGGCCTAAAATTTTACGTCTGTACTCACCGGCATTAAAAACTTCAGTTTGAACTCCAAGCCAGTTCATGTATTTTGAAATTTGCCGAGCGATGTATGACTTTCCTCTTGCAGGAAGACCAACCATCACGACAACAAATGAGAAATTACTTGATACTTGGGGATGACTGATTGTCGGGTCAGTTTTGAATACTTCGTCTTCTTCTGCATCTGATTCGACCTTGTCTAAATCCTCATCCACTGAAACGCAATTGATCATTTTGATTAAACGTCATTGTAATGACGCTTTGCTAAAATTGTAAGAAACACATTTTGTACTTATCGGGGTAATTTGGTTATTAAAAGATTTCGTAGTTTGGTATTTATTGATAGCTTTTTTTTATTCGAATCTAAACAACAAAACAACAACCACAACATGAGCAATCAACCACAACAAGACCAATTCAGAGGAGTAGGAGATATCATCTCGCACAGAGACTACGTCGAGCCTCCCCAACACACTGCTAGAAAGATGGCCGGTGGTGCAGTTCAGAGCGATATAAATAACGTCTTGAAGAATGAGTATTCGGAACATCAAAAATCAGAGCAACCCACACATAAACCAGTGGATTTCTTTAACCTTCCTGCTGATAAAATTGAACTAAAGAAGCGTTCCGAACATTTAGACATGCAGAAGAGCAAGATTTTCTCTAACAGCCCTGTTGAAGTAAAGCCAAGCACAAGAGTTGGTGCAAACAACAAGTCCGATGCAGCTTTCTTACATCATGTACAAGACAATACATCTGAGCTCAGAGAGAAGACTGAAAAATGCCCATACAATCGATCAACACCCCTAGAAGAAATGGCTCCCATTTTCCCAGCAACCGGTTATGACCAAAATGCTAACATGAAGGATTATGCTGTAAAATCTAAACAAGGAACCCAGAATAATGTAGGAGAATACAGAGTTAACTGGGGATATGACGTTCACCCTAACTAACTTTTGTACGATTAAATTTTGTTTTGCTTAATAGAATAATATCTTCATGTTTATGTTGAGCTCTTGACTTTAATTGTTAAAAAGAACTTTACAAAATATTTGGATGATATTCAGGCGATGAGTGCAATAGCACATGAAGATGTTTACATATTAGAGACGCCAGATCTTGAGATAGAATTCGAAAAGATTGATCCACATGGGTCACAAAGAGATTTATATGATATTATTAAGAGGGAGCTACAGGAAAGGAGAGAAGCTGAAGCTCTTATGTTGGCATTTTCAGGGGGAGAAATTGATTCGTCTCTATTGTCGCAGTATGACGAATATCAAGTCCCTACAACCACTCCGACTACTAATAACGATATCAGCATAAACATCTTTTCTCCAAAAAATGATGCCAGTTTGGATTTAACTTCCATCAAACAGGAAGAAGAACTGCAAAACATTACGAGCAGAACGGATTGGACAGACATTTTTAAAGTCAGCAGGGAGGAAACCGAATATTACTCCGCGCCTAATACTTCAAAATCAAAACATCGTCCAGAAGAAAGAAATACAATTCAGAAAGTTTCTAAAAAGAAGCTAAAGCCAGTTCAGCCCGAAATAACAGTAATGCCGAAGAAACCGCCAGTTCCACGAAGGCCTGTTATGGTCAAAGCTACGAAAGTTAATGCAGCAGCTCCTATAGCCGATCCTCCCATTGTAAAAGCAACATCCAAACAAAATCAAAGCATTGATAACGCATCTATTTCAGAATTAGACTCGAAAGAGGAGGTCAAATCATCGGTTATTATCACAGCTAATGATGAAACCAATGTAACACCAAATATTGGTGCCGCTGAAACAGCTGCATTTAATAGCCCTTCGTTCACTCAATCAGAAGATATAGATTCAGTTATTTCCTCTATTGTATCCCTAAGTTCAACCAATAGCGAAGCAAGTGTCATTAAAATCATAGCAGACGAGCAAGAACAAATACCGATACAGTCACTAACTGAAAATCCAATTGTAGAGGATAGTTTATCAATAATAAAATCTGTAATAAAAGATCTACAAGATGACGATAATACCGCAATCTCGATGAATGATATCGTGAAGGTTGAAGATGTAGATACCAAATCAATTGCAGATAATCAAGGAGATGATAATACATCAAATGACCCAGATAGCGATAACAATTCTGATAGCGACCAAGATTCTCATCAAAGTAGCGTTGACGACGTAGGGACAGCATGTAGTGGTATCAGCAGTGAAATTCCAATTTCAACGAACACTCTTGACGATGATATTGATACCTTAACATCTACTTCTCATCAAAGTATAGATAGTGAAGGCATTATTGCTACACCTATATCTGATGTAATAGATGCGTTCCCATCTATTGATAATGCTACAGATACCTTTGAAACAAACAGTCAACTTGTTGATGTAGATAGCACTCTCAACACATCTGGCGACATGGATGAGGTACACTATCGCCAACCTGACACAAGAGCGCTATCGTCTTGTTCGGTAAAGTCTGCAACAACGCCCAAGTCAGATACTCTACTATCGGTCACCAGAAGAAAAACCCCTAGCACCGTCGATCCGACTGTTTTGAAGAAATATTTTGAATCTTGTACTAACGACACCAATGCTCAACAAAAAACGCAACGTACCAAATCAGGCTCACAAAAAAGAACGATCACGTTAGACGAATATCAGTTACAACAGCAACAGTTATTAGATCCAAAATTAAAAGTAGTTGACAAGGTAGACTACTCCCATTTGTATACACATTTTGCAGATTTATTTTCAATACCCCCAAAAGATTTGACAAACCAATTCTTAGAAGAAATGGTTGGAGTAATAGAATTGTGGAATGCAAAAGTTGGTCAACAAGTGAATAACTCGTGCCATTTTTATAGTGTGCAACAAACCAGACAGGAGGTGTATGATATTGTAAAAAACGCAACACGAGAGATTGGTTATAACAAATGGCAGCAACAACCGCAACAATATAACTTATGGAATCTATTGTGGATGTGGAGCACCAAGTTGGGGGTTGAACCCACAAAACTACTCGTTTGGCAAAAAATGAATCACTATACAAATGTGAAACAACTAACAAGAAAAGATTTGTTAGGTCGACATATTTCACGCATGCAGCGTATTCCTGGTCGGAAGGGTCAAGAATTTGACATTGCCCCCATCACATTTCAACTTCCTCAGGATTATGTTTTATTTTGTTCCACTTTCGAGGAGCATGCCTATTGGATTATGAAACCAATTTCAAGCAGCAGAGGAAGAGGAATTAGAGTAATTAATGACATATCTGAGGTTCATTACAGAGACAATGTGATAGTACAAAGGTACATTGATAGACCGTTACTACTCAATGGTTTCAAATTCGATTTAAGATTGTACGTACTTGTTACTTCTTTTTGTCCTCTTGAAGCATTTTTATACACTGAAGGTTTCGCTCGTATATGCAGCGACAAATTTAATTTGTGCGATGCTACAATTAGAAACATTCACATGCACTTGACAAACACTGAAATCAACCAGGGGCAGTTCCAAGATGCTGCCAGTAAAGTATCTCTAGAACAACTAAAACTTCAACTCCACAGGATGAATGTAGATTTTGATAAGCAAGTGTGGCCATCATTAATACAGGTGGTAGTAAAGTCCTTATGTTGTGTGGAGGAAAATATTGGTAACCAACCCAATTCATTTGAACTGTTTGGTTACGACATCATGATTGACCAAGATTTGAGACCTTGGTTGATTGAAGTTAATGCATCCCCATCAATGGAATGTCACACCTCTCTGGATCAAATAAAAAGAGAACTGATTGTTGATACCATAGAATTGCTGAATCCCGTTTATTTTGACAGACAACAATTATTGACTGTAATCCAAAAACGACAAAAAGCATCTTCACAAAAGTTATCACACAATGCACAAAAAAGTAAAGCACAAATGCAAGATGAATTGAATGATGATATCAGGTCCATTCTACATGGTAATATGCCAAGACAATATGGTCATATGCCAGAAAAGACGGGTAGATACCAAAGGATAGCTCCCTCAAAATTGTATACAAAAGCATGTAAAATAAAACACTCCTGATTTTTTTACAATAAACAATGACTGTGAATGGGTTGATGGAAATAAATATTTTATTGAACAGACAATAAGGCTCTGAACACGAGTAGAATCCTTTTGAATTTTGCTAATTGATGACTCTTCAATATATAAGGTCCATCAAGCATCTCCTCCTCTGACCAACACATTCCCAAATTTTTGCACTCTCTAGTACCAAAGTGGTTGTCGATAATGTATTCAGCCATAAACATAAGAGCATCAAGACAATCGCTAAAATCAGTTTCGGTGCTCCCAACATCGTATGATGTCGTTATCCATAATAAACCTTGTTTAGCTGTGCCGAAACATTCAAACATGTAAGAAGGGAACAAGAAGCACATTTGAGCATATAGGGAGATGTGATTTTCAAGAACACAAATGTTTTCATTGTTTACAAGCTCTACTGGCGTAAAGCAAGAATAAATTTCTTTTAGATGATACCGTATGGCATTAAAAATTATTTCGTCACCACTGTAGAATTTTACCAGATTATGCAGTTCAAACATTGCATCATGAGCATTGAAATACTTTTGTTCTTCAGAACCTTTAACAAATTTATTGTAGTCTAAAATACTTGTGGTCTGAGTCGCACGAGATATCATTAGATAAACAAACTTCTTTTTAAAATCAGGATCATCAGAGGGGATCAGAATATGCAACGACTCGACTTCACACAAAGTACCAATATATGCAAAAACAGAATAATTTGTTAGGCTATTAGTGACCACATGAATCACCATCTTTTTAAAAGACTCCATGTTATCCCTACCAAAATAATCTAAAAAGGAATCCATTTTTGCCTCGGATAATATTCTGCATAAATATTGAGAGTAGTAATAATCTTCGTCAGCAGCTCCTCGAGAATGTATTTCGTTAGTTCTCTCAATGGCCACCTTGATGCATTCGAGACGAGAACTATCATTGATTTCAAAAGTCTTGTCATCTAAGAACTGAAACAACAAGGGAACAAGCGCCGACTTGCTTTTTATTAAATCAGGAATAATACTCTTTGCAATTAGGAGAGCCCTATTCGATGGTCCCTCGGAACAACGCGACAAAATACATCTAATAATTTCAAAAACTGGATTAAAACAATCAACATCCTCTTCTTTGAGGACTGTATCCCATCGCTCTTCCATAAATTTTTCAAGAATATCACAAGTTCTTTCATAAATTGATTTCGGCATAGGACTGTCCCCAAATAAGAATTCACAACACAACAAACCAACCTTACGCAGTCGAACATCACTATTAAGAATAGCCGACTCAACAATATTTATTACATCATCGATGAGCTCCTCCAAACAATCATCGATTTCACACAAATACTGGACCAAAAAGTGCACGGCAGAACATTTCAAAAGAGGATGTACATTGCAAGAATTATAAATGCGAATACATTCATCAAAAATACTTTTTAAATTTTGTTGCACTTTAGACTGGTTACCAAGTGCAGGTCTATCAACAAAGTAAGTGCCCATGCATGTTCCAGCGGCAGATGACAACATCACCTCCGCCATATTCCACTCCTTTTCGAGAGCGTCATCGTCTGCAAGAATATCCAAGAGTTCTGGTAGAACTGCTGAAAAACTTCTCAGCAGGTGATTGCTGTAATAATCCAATAGTTTAAAACATTGATTGCGACATTTATACAATGTTTTTCTGTGATGTGCATGACAATAGAGTTGACTGTCAGGAACATCAAGAGAGTATTTTGCACCAACAAGCAATGCCCTTACAAGTTTTGAAAAAGCTTGGTCGTCACAAGATTTTGCAACAAATCTCAAAACCCAACAGCAGTCAGTAAAGAGCTGAAGATTGGAGTCTTCAAGTTTATAATCTGCAGTAATGTGGTCTAGAACTCCGTAAATCATGTTAGTAATGTCTTCTTGTAGGTCATAGTCCATTTTTTCCGACAAATACCGTTTCGGGTTTCTTGCAAGACTTTGTATGAAAAGGGAAACCAGGGGCATTTTGTCCGTGTATAGTTTTTGGTTGATTTCGAAATACTGTATGAAAAACTCATTCCATTTGTTGTTTTCTGCATTAACGTCAAGCTGTAGTTGATTAATAATTTCTTGGTCGATTTCTGGTTCTTTGATGTTTCCATCAAAAGCGTTCTTCCAAAATTCTTTTGCTTTTTCTCTGGATTCTTTGGGCTGTTTTCTCGCCCTAATGCTTGAATGGCACCATGTGAACATGGTGAATGTTTCAATAAACAAAGGTTGTAAAGATAGTCAACATGCATCATTCAAATTGAACTCCAATTTAGACGGGGTTTAGTATACATTGGGTCGTTCGAAGACTTCTACAAAGTGGTAGTGGAAGTACCCTTAAATCGTTGCAAAGAAAAAATTAAAATAAATTCATGTTTATTGGAATGTACCAAACGTCAATTTAGACAACAATGATTGCTCTCTTTGCTTTGAGTCTCTTCCAACCATAACCATCTTGCAACTCTCTGATAGTTCAAATACGGATTGGTATTTCTAAGTATCAGATGATTCATAGTTCAAAAAGTATTGAGCGGCAGAAGTAGTGTTGGTTATCACAGAGATCAACACATACTTCATCAGCATATTTATACGAAACATTTGAATCTGTGAATTATATCTCATAGAACCTTTAATAGGGTTTTAACATGCAACTGCTTGGGCTCCTAAATAATCTTTCCTTTTTGAACAGCTTTCTCTCAACTGATGTCATGGGAATCTAAACTTTTTTGGCAAAATGTATTATTTTTAAGAAAAGAGCACTACTCATTTGTCTTTTGGCCAACGCAAAGTTCAGTTGAAGTATGGTTTCGGTGAGGAAGGTTTACGCACACGACGTAGAAGTAGCGGAAACTGTTGGTCTTGTCCGAAGGGGTAGCATTAGCTCTAGCCAGGAGATAGCTGAGATCTCAAAAAAGAGCAAAGTGCAAACATTCTTTAGAGCTTTTGCTAGCATAAGATTTATATTGCCAGTAGCTTTCATACTACAGCTACTTTTGGCGTTTCTATTCGTGTTCCTTACTTCATTTTTGACCTCGCAAAGTTCGATTTCACAAATTGGATCCTTGCTTCAAGGACAAATTTCATCAAGAATAAAGGACTCCACAGTGAGTAGTCTCGGTGTCCCATTAGTTGTATGTTTTGACTTTTTATTAACTGACATTATAGGTAAGCGATATTATGAAAAGAGAGTATGGTGGAGGAGTTTTTGACTTGAAAAATGCAATGTCACTAATGAACCAAACATTTAGAATTATGATGCCTTTTGCTACAATCAGCAGCGTTGATATTGGAACAGAGGAGGGTATGTATGTTTCGACTGAAAAAAACTCAAATGGAACAATTTATCTGTACTACAAAGCGGCAAACTCAACCGATAGGTTCTTGTATATTGCATCAAATACAACCGGAATACCAATTCCCGGTTGGGGACCTGTTGCAGTTAGAGCTAATTATAACGTAAGAGCAAGACCCTGGTATACGCTAGCCGTTACAAATAGAAGAGCAATGTGGCAAGAAGTGTACACCTACTCCAACGGTATCGACGTAGGAACCACTTATAGTGCCCCTGCTTACAATCAGGATGGAACTTTAACTGGTGTGCTCAGTGTATCTTTGCAGCTGGTTACGATAGATCAATTTCTTCGCTCAATTCCACTCACAAAAGGTTCTAAATGCTATATAGTTGACACAAAAGGATCCTTTATCGCATCAAGTGTTGGAGAAATTGTGATCAAAGGGGTTCAAGTGAAGGCGGTAAATAGCAGTGACTTTTTGATATCCCGAGTTTCAATCAACCTACTTGCACAGTATGGTTCGTTTGGTGATATTGTTAAAGAATCTTTCGACTCAACCGTGTCAAACACTTACAAAATAGATGGGCAGGACATTGCTGTGCAAGTGTTGAACTTGACTGTATCCAAAACATTAGACTGGGCTATTATTGTTGTGATTCCAAACCAAGATATTTTTGGATTTGTTTATAGTTCTAACAATGTCATTTACGGAGTTATCACAGGAGGACTAATTGTGTCTATCATTGCTGCAATAGTGTTGACTTTGCTGATTACAAATCCACTTTCGAAACTCTCTAATCAGATGAAGGATGTGAGTAGGATGTCTTTGGAGATGATTACAGAGAATTCCTCCTTCCTGAACGAGGTTTATAACATCCAAATGAGCTTCTTTAGCATGGTATATGCCTTAAGATCATTTAAGAAGTATGTACCTGAAGCAGTCATCAAGAAGTGAGTCCCAATTCAATTCAACTTTTAACATTAATTCTAGCACCATGATAACAAACCAAGTTGCGACTCTTGGATTAGTGTCGAAAGATGCAACGTATTTCTTCTTGGACATTGTTGATTTTGTAAGATTACCGTTGCTGTTAATTCTAAAAATTTTTTTAGACATCTCTCTCAGAAGCGTTATCGCCAGATGATTTATTGATACTAATCGGAGGAGCAATGGAAGAGTTGACTAACATCATCATTGAGAACAGAGGATTCGTTGACAAATACATTGGAGACGCAATCATGGTATGTTCATCTCAAACTTATTAATTAATCACAATAGGCTCTCTGGAATGTACCTACAAAAGTGGATGACGCTCAAGTCCTAGCCGTCACCGCCGCCATCAGATGCACAGAAAAGTTAAAAATGATGGATGATGAGTTTGAAGAGAGAGGACTACCCAAAGTTCGTTGCAGAATTGGAGTTCACCACGGCCACGCCCTCATAGGAAACGTAAGAATCTTATTCCAAAAAGACTAACACCACTCAGTTCGGGTCATCCCAAAGGCTCAATTACACTGCATTAGGAGACAATGTTAATTTGGCTGCAAGGTTGGAACCTCTTTGTAAATACTACAACGTGGACGTGTTAATCAGTGGGGAAACAAGAAACCTCATCAAACATAGGATTGTATGCAGAGCAGTAGACATTGTAACAGTCAAGGGAAGGTCTCAAGAAACAGTCATATACGAACCATTAGCATTAAAATCAGAAGCTACTACAAGTCACATTGCAATTGAAACCTTATCCGAAGAAATTATCCAAGACATTAAACTAATGCGTACAGAAAGTGCTGAGAAGAACATTGCGTCGGCTATGTGTGTCGAAGGATACGAAAATGACATTTCACTAACAATGTTGAGGGATAGGTGCATCACGATGAAAGGAAGAGGCGAACAAAAAGCTTTTGTGAACACTTTTAGCGAAAAACACTTTTAGGCTTGACACTGGGTCAATCTGTTTGTAGAGCACAATAAATCTCAACAAATCTTTTTAAATATTTTGTAATAGTAACCTCAATATTTTCAATAGATGGAACATGCAAACATGAACTTTATGGAAGTATTTCGCCGTGTTATTGCGTTTCAAAAGAATGAATCTTATACATCTCAAATACGGAGTATGGAGGAGCGGTTACACAAAGCTCAAGATAATCTTGATGAGCAAATGTCACAAAACGGTCGCAGCTTTTCCTCTTATTGGCTACGTATTGACATGGAATACCGTAGTCAGATGATTGAAAAGTGCTGTCAGTGGATGGGATTAATGATTGGTTCTGAATACTGTGGTATACAAGCGCAAGAATGGCTTCACCAAGAAAACTTATACTTGGAGCTATGCTCAGATTTGATACATAACGTCAACACTGCAATACAAATGCAGAGAGGAGGACAGCACTGCTTAAAGGTACTCTTAATGTTTGCCGTGACAATCATAACACATACAATAAAGGATGATGAAAAATTTATCCATACCATTCTTCAAAAGTATAACGTTAGAGTTCCAGATACTTCGATATTAAATGCTCTTTGTGTACTCAAGAGATTTATATCTTATTTTATAGTAAACAGCCTTCTAATCATGTACAATTCTCTACTCCACAGTGGTCTCGCAGAAAATGAAACGCCTGAAGAAGATGGCATCATACACTTGAAAAGGCAAGTCCATCATATTTTCATCTTTTTTTTAACAATTAACAGGCCACCATCAACAAGAACAAAAAGAAGCACAAAAGTAAAACAAGAAAAAACAAGCACAACACTTGAAGACGTAATTAAACTAAGAGCTGAAGGAGATACAAAATTCAGAAGCGGAGAGTTTGAAGCCTCCATACGCGCCTACACTGTTGCCATCGCTTTGACTTCCATCGATGCCCATCATGAAGAATTTGGAACAGCAACATTATACAGTAACCGTGCAGCTGCCTACATTAAGCTTGGATTATACGGACGTGCCATTGAAGACGCCACTTTGTGTTTGAAGTATGATCCGAATCATGTAAAATCAATGTACAGGAGAGCGTTTGCTCATGAGATGATGAAAAATTTTGTAGAGAGTGTTGAGGGATATAAATTAGTTTTGCAGCACAATCCAAACTCCAACGACATTAAAGAAGCATTACACAGAGTTACATTAGCAATGAAAAATAAAACATTAAATACATGATGATTAATTTATTAATTTTACATCTCTTAAAGTCTTGATTATTAACAATAATACAACAGTGATCGCAACGGCACCAAATGATAATAGCATTAGCACATAGTCGACACAGTTTCTAATCTTTTTGGATTTTTTAGGAATGAATATTTTAACTTGCCTGGAATCTGTCAACATGTAGTTCTCTTGGTCTTGTTTTTCGATAATTGTATTTTGTCTCTTGATGACTTTGGCTGATGTCTTTCTAAAAGTTTTATTCACCTCAGTCAACACGTCCTGCATTTTATTTTTAGATTTCACAGCTTGAATTAACTCTTTGACACTCTTGATTTGGTCGCTTCTTAAAACCTCTTCTCCAGAACTCTTCTTGACCTGCACTTTTAATTTATCCATCTCCTTCAAATGCTTTGCGCTATTGATTTGGATCTTTTGAATTAACTGTTCACGATCTTGTTCAAACTCTGACACTAACTGACATGAATACTTGTACTTCTTGATAAGCTCCGATAATTCTTTACGATGCACAATCTGTGATTCCGAATATCGATTTTCGGAGAATTCCAATTTCATAGTGACATATTCGAAGTTCCTCTCCGCGTTTTGTAGTTTCAATTTTAACTGATTAATTTCATCGCAACTTGATTTTGAATCACATTTTGTGAAGTGTTGACTCAAGTTGTGTATCATGACCCCAACATCAGTTATGTGCTCATCTTGAGGATTGAACAATTGATGTAATTTTGTAATCTGGTCAACTAATAAATTTGAATCATTTTGAATTAATTGAGATTTTCTTAGTTCTAATTCATCTCGTTCCTTGTTCAACCTATCCAGCTCCTTTTGATGTTCATCAATAGCAATTTCTTTTAGTTGACCAACTTTTGTAATGTTCAATTCCTTTGATTGCTGGTCATTCAACTCCACCTTGTTTTTCAAATTCATTATACAATCCTCTAACTCCCTTATGGACCTTTCACTCTTTGAATCATCCACAATCTCCAAATCCTCATTTTTATTTTTTTCATTTTTTTGTAAATTTTTAATTATCTTTAGTTCCTCCTTGTGTGTATTTAACTCTCTTGTAAATTCCATTTGTAGAGATTCGCATTTCAAATTACTTTGATTTAATTCTAATTGAATTGATTCTTTTAATTGCTTCAAACTTGATAATTCACTTTGTAAATTTTTAATTTGATTTGAATCATGATTTGATTGATTTTTCAAATTTTCAATCTCTTGTGATAATTCAATTGCTTTTAAGTTGGATGTTTCTAATCTTAAATTTAAATCCAAATTGGATTGCATCTCCAAATCTAGTCGTATTTGTAAAGATTCAATTTGTGATTCCAATTGTTGAACCACCATCCAGTGGTCAGCCTTCATGGCATCCAAATGTTGTTGCTTGTTGTTCAATTCCAATAATTGCTTTTGTTGTAACCGATCCATCTCAGTTTCCATATCTTTCAATTTCACATTACAATGGGTTAATTGAACTTCCAAATTACCACATTGCTGATTCACTCTACTCAACAATTCAACCTCAAATGCAGATTGGATCGCTTCAAATTGACATTTGAAATCAATTGTGTGATTCATGATCTGAAGGTTCAATTTTTCATTTTCAGATTGTAAGTGATTGAATTGATCTTTTTGATCCAAATTTGATTTTTGAATCAATGACTCTGATTGTTCCAAGTGATCAGATAAAATCAAATTGAGTGACACTGCTTGCTCCAATTCCTTCATTTTTGATTCCAATTGGAATTGTAATTGTTGAATTTGTTGAGCAAATGATTCTTTTTGTTGTAAGTGTGATTGTTGAATGGTGATCATTTGATTGTTAAATTCGATCGCTTGATTTGAAATGATTTGATCGCTTCCATCCAATTTGGATTGTAATTCGTCAATTTGGCTTAGGTATTCATTTTGGAAGATTTGACTGTTTTCGATTGTTTCTTTCACATTTTGTTTTTCGAGTGATAACTCTGATTTGAGTTTGGTGATTTGATTGGTTAATGTTTCTGACATTTGTTTGAATTCTGAATGATTGATTTGTTTCATGTTCTCAATATAATTTTCGTATTTTCTTTTGCATTTGCTAAGGTCAGCCTCGAACACATCTTTCATTTCTTTGATGCGTGATTCGTAATTGGATTGGAGTGTTTGCATCTTTTCGGAGAGTATTTGGTTCTTGTTTTTGTATTCAGAAAGTTCACTCGAGGTGGTCTCGAGCTCTATTTGAACGTTTTGTAATGTTGTGTTTCGTTGGATTAATTCTTGATGGAAAGTTTCTCTAACGGAGTCCAGTTCGCTTTTGTTTCCGTCTCGGTACTCTTTTAGTTCGTTCTCGAGTTGTTTGATTTGATATTGAAGATTGAATTGATTTTGCAGACATGATTGATATTGGGAATTCAGAGATTCAAATTCTTCACGGTGATGGTTCATATCTTCCTGGTGCTTTATTTCTAAATCATGACTGAGGGCAGAATGAGCTTCCTTGATACTTGATAGTGATGACTCTTGTTCTCTCTTTAGGTTGTTGATAGTTGATTCGCTATTTGATTGTAGGGCACATATATCGGTGTAGAGTTGCTCATTTCTTTCCTCGAGTATTCTAATTTCTCTGGTTGACTTTTCTAATTCTTTTTGTAGCGATTGTGAAGTCTCTTTATTGTCCTTCAAGTCTAGCTCCAAGATGCTTTTTGCCCTATGGAGTTCGAGTTCGTAATGTGATCTTGTTTGCTCTAGTTTTTCACTTAACATTTGATTACGCTCCCTCGCAGATTGTAAGTCTTTGGAGGTAATCTCTATAAGGTCTTGCAATTGGTTGGATCTCTCTTTGCTTTCGAATTGTATCTTTTCTAGTAATTCATACCTGGAGTATAGATCACATAGCTGCTGCGATGTAACTGCATGTGCAGTTTCAGAAAGTTTTAATTGACGATATAGTTGTTCAGATTTACTCTCTAACTCCCTTATTTGTGTGTTGTTAGATTGGTCAATTTGCTTCATAAGCGACTCTCTCAAATTATTTGATTCGTCGACTTGTGAAACAGCGACGTCATAGGAGTGGTTTGCTTTCTGACACTCAACTTTTATGCTTTCTAACTGTACTTGTAGTTTCGATATGTCGTCATTGGATTTGTTTAATTCGAGAACTGTTGTCCTCCATTCCTCAGATGCTATTGTTAGTTTTTGTTTTGCTTCAATCAGATCGGCAGATAATTGGTTTGACTTTAGTCTAGATTCGTTAAGTTGAGCAGTGATTTCTTCTCTTGATTCTACTGTCTCTTGGAGGAGATTGATTGTATCGTCATAATCTTTCTTGAGATCAGTATATGACTTGAGTATGGATTCCTTCTCGAGTTTTTCGTTTTCATATTTTTTGTTTTCATAATCTTCAACAGATGAAATCTTTTGTTTGAAAGATTCTACGTCCTCTTCCAGAACAAATATCTGGGAACGTAGGATGCTGATGATTTTTTCGTGTTCCAACGGATCGATTGGAGGAATAGAGTCTTTCCGACTGGGAAATTTACTTTTTTCGTCCATGTTATCTCCCGACTGAGTTGGCGAGGGTGTTGCCATGACACTTTCTTCCTTGACAAGCCTCTTCGCACTAGACTTATTTGATAATGTTCGTAACTGTTCCTCTAGGGCGATACAGGTCTGCTTTATAGCAGCTGTCTCTAGTATACAGTTAGCTACCTCTTCCTTACTTCCTTTTAATTGAAGGTTCTTTTTAATCTTCTCCTTACCAACAATATTTTGAAATACTTCATAAGGACCGAGTCTCCTTCTCTTGCTTGGTGATATATTTAACGTAGGATTTGATGATTGTTCGGACCATAGGGTTGTTTTTGTAGGACTGAACCGATTGAACATTCCGTCTAGTGTATGAATGTTTTCTGGCGTTGGTGCTAGATAGACTGGTGATGAAGGATATAAGATGTTCAAAGTTGGACGATCTATTTGTTCTATATTATCAAGTGACATATTGGTAAGCTGGCCGTCACTACTACAGAAGGAATCGTCCATACTTTACTTCTTTGAATGCAGAACTACAAAAATTTACGACAACCTTTCCTAATTAGTAGAGAACAAATTGACCGGTCAAAATAACGTTAACGATATTGAATCAACATTCAAGAGGATGAGGAGCAGGAGAGAGGAGGGGATAAGGAAATAATTAGTACAAATTCATATTCAGTTAGATTTCAGGCACTTATGCGCCTAAGATATCTGCAGAGAGGACTGAATCTACCATGCACAAATAATGGATATAAGAATATAATGACTATGAAAGGAGAAGTGGAGTTTTTCGAAAAAGGCCGATAGGCAGAACCTGAAGAAAAGAGACCATGAAGACAATGAAGAGGCAATCACGGCTAATAAAATCATCAGCTTTATTTATCCACTTTGTAACCAACCATTAGCGGGAAAGTCCGACAAAGAATTTCTAAACCCATTACCAGATCAGAACCGTGAAAAAGTAGTGATGAAAACAGGAGGAGATGGAATTCAAAGAATACAAATTTTATTGAGTAATCTGTATTCAATTGTATCATTCTGAATTTGATGCACTTAAATTTCACACTCTCTGTGTACTAGTCGACTGCAAAAGAAGGTGAAATATATCTACGTGGCCTTCATCTATAGCACGCTGTATTGCATAACCATTGTTATCGGCCGGATTTACCCTGCCATCGTCTAAGAGAAGCTTTACAACATCAACGTGACCCTTTTCACTGGCTAACCCAATTGCCGAATTACCACCAGACGTTGGGTCCACCCTTTTATCTTGTAACAACATTTTAACAATTTCAGGTTGATTTTTAGCACATGCCCATCGAATACATTCATTATTGTTAAAAGACGGATCAACTCTGGGATCTAACAGGAGCAATTCAACAACTTTTATTAAATCAGAATTAGGAGGAACTTTTCTTTCATAAGCCTTGAAAGCTGTTTTTAGAAGGGCAGGACAAACCCGTTCATGTTTTAATAATAATTTAACAACTTCAAAATTAACACTCGGGGCCAGTAGAATGCACATAAATGCTTGGTTATTCATAGAAGTCGGGTCAACTCTATTGTCATTTAAAAGTAGTTCGACGATTTGTATCACGTCTGACTCTTGGCCTTGTGTTGCCTGTATATCACACACCATACGAAGGGGGAGGTCCGAATGTATAGACGGGTCCGAACGACCATCCAATAAAAGAAGTTTTACCAAATCAACTCTCAAGTAAATGGCGGCGTAGAATACCGCACGTTCAAGGTGGGCATTGTTAACTTCTTTCATTTGAAGAGCCATTTCAACAAGTCCTGTACATCCAGATTTTATAAAGTCATTGATAATGTTGATACCATTATTCAGCAATCTTTTGATTTCTGCCCGTACTACCTCGTGCATGTTTTTTTGTAGTAAGATTAAATGCATAAAAGTGGGGGAATAAAACTTGTCCTTCTCTATGTGACTTCCATATACGTATGTGCTTAGCTCTTCTTTATCGGGTGTTAAGAGATTAAACTTTGGGGTATTGACAATGCAAGGTGTAGGTCTATTATAAAAAGGTGCAATTTCAAACCATATATCCGACTGCTGCATAAATCTTATATGAGGTGTTGTGTGCTGTATCTCTGCTTCTTGGTCATCTTGAGACTGATACATGACCAATTATAATTTGTAAACCTCGCCAAAGTCTAAATTTTACCCAAACTCGACCTCCGACGATATAAATAATCAGACATTAGGATTTCCCCTAACCAGTTATCAAGATTTCAAAATTCTCAATGAACAAGCCTCCTTATCGATCTGATTCAGTTTAAAGCCTTAGAAGCAAATAGACGCAAATTGCCTCTCCTGCACCCACATGTAATATCAATTAACGACATTTTTTCATATAAGAATCATCTTTCAATTTACTTTCATTTCTTTACAACAGAAATGGACAAAGAAGGTATTCAGAATGCCCCGAAGGCACGCCAGAAGGTACCAATAGGTAAGAATTATTGTGAACTGTTTTAATAATACAGCGAAGAACCAGGATTTACACTCAGGGATTGGTACAGAATTATGTCTGGCCCTGGGTTTCAAGCGGAGAGGGTTCATTCACTGGCACAAACTTCACGTTCAAACAAATCAATCCCATTTTCAGAAGTTATGAAACACAAAACCAAAGAAGATTGTTGGACAGTTCTAAGGGGTAAAGTTTATGACGTCACCGCCTATGTAAGATTCCACCCTGGTGGGGCAGATAAACTTATGATGGGTGCTGGAAAAGACAGCACCTCTTTGTTCGGTTTGTCAAATACTTTTTCATATTTTAATTATGACAAGACAAGTACCACAAATGGGTGAACTATGAAACATTACTCGAAAAGTAATTAATTATACTCGCTGTCTTGACCACTTAACATTTAGATGCTTTCTCGGACCCGTCGCCAATGATTTGCAATCAATGATGCATATGAAGAAAGGACCCCCACCCGAAGAGGTTGTTGCCAACCCTGAGCAGCCCATCAATTAAATGATACTCATCTCGACTAATGCATTCGGATCCTGGAATCAGCATAAATTTGCAAGTTTTTTTGTAAAAGTCCACCTCATTAAATAATCTTGTGCTCTCCGTCCAGTATGGATTATTGTACAAAGTAGAAGATCTTTAATATAACAAAATGAAAACATAGAATGAAAATGATAACAGATTTATTGCACAATTCATGCTAATTTTGTACATTTTCCTCCAGAGTTACAATTTTTCACTAGTTCTTTGTTTTTTCCAACTGGTTCCATCTCGAATAAATGTCAACCATACTAATAATAATGGCCCAGATATTGATATCAGTTGTAGTCAAACTATTTGATGTGGATATTACATTATCATAATTATTTATTATAGAGTTACAAATAATTAAAAACACATTTATCAAGGTCAGTTAGAACTATCTTGCTCAAAATTTGTTGACGAAGTTTGTCAGAATACACAATGGAGCAAAACCACTCAACAAGAATCTATATATGTCTTTTATGATATTGTTCTACTAGTAATTCATCAATTCATACACATACTATGCTTCATTTGGTTGGTCAAATTTGACATGAGCACTAATTACCGAGTTACAAAGATATGTGGAGCGAATCAAATTCAAATCACCAATTCCATTCAGCACAAGTGTGGAGTGATTCTAAATCTTGTGTTGCATGACACTAAACAGTTATTACAACTTGTTCAGACATCCGCTGATCAAGATACTGTGCGTGTATGCATGATATTGACTTGATTATTGTAAGTAAAATTTATTAAAGAATGCAATGATGGTTGTCACTTTTAAATAACCTGGTCACCAACGTTATGAGCGAAATTGTGCTTAGCAATTTAAAAAACACAGATAAGGATACAAAAAGAATACGATGGACAAGTGAACTCCACCTGCTTTTTGTCCAAGCTGTTGAAAGCGTCGGCATTAAAAGTATATTATAAAATGTATTGTATTATATTTATAAAATTAAGACGCTACCCCAAAGGTTATTTGTGAGACGATGGATTGTGATGGAATTACCAAAAACCACGTAAAATCACACCTTCAAAAGTATAGGGAAGCAAAGGCCGCAGGCAAGACAGACACAAAAAGACACCAACAAAAGACAGAAGAATTTATCGAGGGGGATGACGACATCATCGTAACAGAGCAGGAAGAGGCGGTTGATTCTTTTGACAAGCGGATGGAGGAAATAGAGGGAAGCTTAGATTCCTTTTTGACAAACTTTACAAGTAAATAGCAACTATTCTTCATAATTTATTGATTGTTTTGAATTTAATTGCCCTCTATATAAAAGGAGTCCAATGTGGTATGTTTTAACAAGTCCTGTATGCTGAGGAGTGTGGAGTGGTTTGGACTCTAATTGACTAATCTAACCTTTCAAATTTAATTTTCTAGTTTTGTATGATCGATAGGTAAATAAAATATTCTCCAATCCAGCGATAGCATCCTAAGTTTCATCTTTACACTAACGACAACAATTCAAAACACGGCATGTTTGGACAAAATAGTTCTGGTTGACAGAGATTCATTTTGGTTGTGTGAACGACACTTTGTGTTGATTGTTTGAACAAAATGAAGGGTCGATTCAATGCTAGTTCCTTACCTGACTATAACTCTGAATACCTCCATCACCATTTTTCAACAAGCCCAAGCACTTCTGCAGATAAGTTAGACAGCAGAAACTTCACTCTTAGTGGAGATTCAAAGGATGACTATAATGAAAAGAACACACTCTCAAGGTTACAATCATTGAAGGTTAATTTCAACCAAAAGAAAAAAGAGCCCTTCATAATCGGTGTTGCTGGAGGTAGTGCTTCTGGAAAAACAACAGTGTGCAGCGAAATCGAACAAAGTCTCAGCAACAAACGTGTCTGCGTCATTTCCCAAGATTCATTCTACAGAAGTCTCGAGGAAGAGGAGAAAGTACTGGCCCAAAATCAAAGCTATGATTTTGACCACCCAGGCAGGTTCTATCGTATTACTAGTCGTTAAACTTTAATTAGACGCTTTTGATTATGATGTTTTCGAGTCAACGTTAAGAAAGTTAAAAGAAGGTGATGATGTCGAGATTCCAGTATACTGCTTCAAGACCCACTCTCGACTAACCACGACCGAGAAGATTGCTGGAGCTGACGTTATAATTGTGGAAGGAATTCTCATCTTTTTCACAAAGCACATTCGTGACTTGATGGACATGAAGATTTTCGTAGACACTGATTCAGACGTTCGTTTGGCGAGACGCATCAGAAGAGACATTCAAGAGAGAGGAAGAGATCTAGACGGAGTTTTGACTCAGTACGAAAAGTTTGTAAAAAATTCCTTCGACGATTACATTATGCCAACAAAAAAATATGCGGATATGATTATTCCAAGAGGAGGTGCTAACAAAGTTGCAATTGATTTGTTAGTAGAGCATATTAAATCAAAATTGATCAGCATCAACCGAAATGCAAACTATTAAAAAAAATTTGTTACAATTTTGTTTTTTTGTTTTTCTCCCGCTGTCAACTTGAACGTAAATCGCACGTTTGAAAAATTTCGTTTGAATGGTGAATAGTCATATACATAGCCCTCACTTATCAGAGGATCGGAATGTGTTTGAAGATTCCTTTGAAGAGACGGACGAACAAAATAATCGAACTGTAACAACAACTATTTATAAAGGAACACCTCCCGTGAAAACCACGATTGTCAAAACCACTTCTCCTGTAACAACAGTAATCAAAAAAAAGACGAGCAATGTAAATTCTTCTTTTGGATCTCCTCATCAAGTATCATCACAAAAAACGGTTGTGACCAAAACACAAACATCTATTCAATCTCCAAACTCCACCGCGCAAGAAGATGAGGAGTTAATAGAGCACAAAGTAGAGTATACTAGGCCTTCAGATGATTCTGATTTAGATGTCAACGATGCCACGATGATAGTTCAGTGGAAAAAGAGCTTGGAATCAAAAGAATCAAATTGGAAAGCAAGAGCATGTGTTATGATTACACAAGATTTGCTGATTCTTGGTAGCGAAGGCAGCTCAAAATTAGAGCTATACGTTTGCGATACCAATTCTATGCAGTGGAGCATAGCTGAGCTAAATGGAATTGGTCCTCGCACTTCTCCATTTTATTGTTCTCTTCCTTCTGCGGAGGGTGATAGGATATTTGTCTTACATCCTATAAAGCAAAGGGGTATAAGAGCTACTGTAACTCACTCTTATGAGTCAGCTGTTCGGTCCAGAGTAAGTTTTTTCTAGTTTGTATTTATTCATATCAATAAGTTATCAATAAAACAGGGGCAATCTTTTGTAGCAGTATCTGATTTTGATTCTAACTGGGTTACTGGATACGTAAGCGATGATCATGTGGGAGAGATACCGAGAGGATGTATAGAGTACGATAGGATTAATAACAGCTTGAGTGAGGCTACACATACAAGGTATTTAAAAGTATGATCGAAGCTACTAAATGTTTCAGCATTCAAGTGTCTGTTTTAAATTTTACTGCCAATATGACGTGGTCTCATATGACCACATCAGGAGTACAGCCTTATGCGAGAAAAGATTTTACGTGCACTCTGATTGGTAATAAAATTTTCTTATTCGGAGGCATCGATGACTCTGGTGCTTGCCATAATGACACCCATTTATTAAATACTAGTATGAAAATTTATATAAATTTACTAAATCTTTTAGTGGATTTTAAATGGGATTTATGTGATGTTGGTGGTGGTTTCCTAAAAGCCTTCGCCTAGGTATGGTCATAGCGCAACGTTGTTGGAGCCCAACTATATTGTTATTTTTGGAGGTAAAGACTCAGCCCAAAACCACTTGAATGATTTATATATGTTCAACGTGGATACATACGAGTGGACGCAAGTAGAATTAGATTTTATTAGTTATATCCCACCAAGAGCATACCATTCACTTACAAAACATGATGAAAACCTCATTTTATTCGGAGGAACCAATGGAGTAGATGTTTTTAATGATGTACACGTCTTGAATATCGAAAACAATACTTGGCTGAGCGTGGAGCAAAATCAAGAACCACCCTGTAGATTTAAACATTTTGCGAGTTCGAATGGATTGAACTCGATTGTGTACTTTGGAGGTTGTGACTCTACCAGACAAACTGTTTTTGATTTATTCCACTTGACTGTTGAGGGAATTAGAATCAACAACAAAAAAGAGTACATGGACACACCACGTTCAGGTTCGAGATCTAACCGCAGCCACTATGAAGAAATGGAAAACATTAATTTGGAAGAAATCAATGCACAGAGCAAAAAATTGGTAGAAGAAATGGAACAATCTGTACATTCATTGAGTGCGCATTCGGTTGACGAAGAGGATACAATTTCAATTCACACGGACGACGGTCAAGATGAAGAAAATTATCAAGATGATTACCAAGAAGACATTATATCAGAGTTGATGTCAAACATTAGTACATCAGGATCGTCATCTGCAAAAGAACAAGTACTTGTAACCAACAAGCATTCATCACAAATGGATCAACAATCAAAGACACCCGCCCAAAATCAAATTCATCATGAAGAGAAGACAGTTCGGACAAACAAGCAAGTAGAAGAGTCTCCAATGATTATCCATCTCTCTCAACCAAATCAACAAACAACTCAAACCAGATTTGTCGAGAATCAAAAATCACATACTAGCCAACCTACTCAAGAACACTTTCAACAAGTCAGCGAAAGTACCAACAAAGAACATCAACCTCAAACCGTCACCCATCACTCCCAGTCACATCAAACACATGTCCGACAAACCGAACAACAACCACCATTAACTTTTAAAATCGACAACCAAGAACCAATCGAATATGCAAATGACGAAATCATCCACAATCCACAACCAACAACAAATCCTCCTCCACATCAAAAACATGACGACGACACCACATACAGTTCACTCACAACCCGTTCATCTACATTAACCAAACAACAACAACACTTTAAAAAACAAAACACCACACCAAGCCAACCAACCAACGAACAAATCAACCAAAAAACACAACCCATAATTCAACCACAAGAACATTTCGAATTTCAAGTAACCTTTGGAGAACACATTTTCTCAGGAAATAACAACAATACCAAAACCGATAATCATCACCACCAGTCACATTCCATTTCCACACATGATCATGATGAAACATCATCACAATCCATTTCTAATCAAAAATCAATCAACAACAACAACCAACTTGTCCAACCATCCAAACCCACACAACCGCCCAAAAGTCATTCCAATCAAACAAATCAACAATCACTCACATCACCTCAATTATCACCAAGACAACCCATTCAGAAAAATCAATCACCACCACCACATTCCATTCAACCACAACCATCCATCACT
>JAOPGA020001708.1:0-71281 GCA_026419775.2 Acrasis kona | reverse complement strand
CAAACTAATTTGTTCATGTACTCAGTCAATAAAAGTTTGGGATTTAAGCTACTTAAGATTTGTTTTTGGTAGACGTTACTAATAATTATTGTAAGATGTGCTTCTATAAATGTACTAATTATATTGGTTAATTATAAAATTACACATATATGGACATCACTCCTAACGTATAAAAGCGCTACTGAGCTACTGTTAACTCAAATAAATACCAAACAAAATGAAGAACATCATCGCATTCGCATTGCTATTAATTGTCGCTTTCGTTGTTGCAGACGGAACACCTCACCCTACAGATTCAAGAGGATGCTGGGATTGCCCAGAGGGTAGCGTACATTGGTATGAGATCCACGAAAAACCATCTTCTGATGATATGTGTGAATGTATCCCAATTGCAAAGACAACCGCTGCACCAAGCACACCAGCAGCAACAACTGCTGCAACAAACGCTGCAACAAACGCTGCAACCACAACTTCAGCAGCTACAGCAACAACATCCGCTCCATCAAATTCAGGTAACACTGCAGGCTCCTCTGGTTCATCTCCATCAACAACCACTTCAGCGTCAGCATCAACAGGATCTCCCTCATCAGCTACTGGAACAACTACATCAGCTGCCACTACATCTTCTCCATCAACAACAAAGGCTGCTACTACAACTACAGCATCACCTGTAATGGTAACAACAACCAAAACACCAACCACTACCTCACCACTCAACCAAGCAGGAGAGGACACCGCTAGAAGCTCAAACAGCGCCGGCGCAATTGGAGGTATCTTCTTCACTATTGTAAACGCAGTAATCGCTCTTTTCGTACTATAAAAGAACAACAATAAAACAATTTTGAACGTCAAATTAATTTACATTAAAATTAAAAAAATGTTGCACGTTTATTGTCAGTAACACTAAAGCACTTTGGTTATTTTGATAATATGACCGTCTTGAAGCAACTTTTGAACAATTCGGCAAATGTTTCTACAATCATCTATACCGGAGTGATGCCTACCGACAAGTGGAAGGTTTAAACCTTCAAGCATGTCGGTCATTCCGTAAGGCTTTTTATTAAAAATAGTTTGATACGAATGTTTAATGTTGACCCATCTCTTGAAAAAGAAAGGAATCTCAAGTTTTTCAAATTTACATTGTCTTCTAATCATGGTATTTAGATCCCAGTCACCGCAGGTAACAAAGGCAAATGTCTTGTTCTTGTTGTATGCGTTATCACTCGTTATGAACTCACTATCCAAAAGCCATTTCTTATACTTTATTAAGGTTGCTTGAAGGGATTCCTCTCCTTCGTCGACTACATCTTGGGTTATACCCGTAAGATCTGTACAGAATTTCGTTAATGTTGGATTCACTCTCGGTTTAATATAGGTATGAAATTCATCACACACTTCAAGGGTCTTTGCATTGAGAACAACGGTTGGAAACTCGATGATCTCATTTTGATAACTTCTGTTGTTCTCCTCACAAGTGGCCTCAAAATCAAGTATGAGGTAGTAATTATAGGCAGCTGGCACAGGTTGTGACATGAATACGACGGTTTTATATTTTATGTTGCCAACAAAGTTCTTTGTTTTATAGTCTAGTAAACCTGGTTGTTCTTCATTGGACTTCGTTCAATTTCACAACTACAACAACCTAAAAATGAATGCAGGGACACCATAAAAGAAGAGACGAGTTAATAAAGCAATTCAAACGTTCAAGTATGATAATGATATATAACAAGTGACCTTCTTTATTTGTTTATCTCAAATTGGGAAATGACATTACCGTCCACGCCAACAAAGCTTACATGCATTACATTATCATTCAACCTGACAACATTAAAGCCAGGATCAGTGTGGATCTCTTTCTGGTACGCGTGGTTAGTTACTTGTTCGTCCATTTTGGAACCAGCTCCATTCACTACAAAAGTCGTTGGGTGGTTAGGATTAACCAGACGTTGGTAATCATGGTCATGACCCGAAAGTGAGAGGTGTACTTTGTATTCAGAATACATGTCAGAGAAGGCTTCTTCTACTTGCTTGTTGTCTCCATGAGGTCCTCCAGAATAAAATGGATGATGACCCACAATGATTTTCCACTCATCTTCATAGGCTTTGCTTAATTCTTCCTCAATAAAGTTTTTTTGGTGTTGCAGGTTGGATCTTGCAATTGCCGTTTGGTTCACTGATTAATTGTAATGAAAAGTTTTGGTGCATGTAACATACTTTTTTCATCAGTTTTGTAGTACTCTATGAGTGGGCTTGTGTCGGTTATAATTAGTTTTAGACCTACTTGAACGTCTCTATCTGTAATGTCTTCATCATCTAATCCTCTAGATGTGGACCTTAATACATTGTCGGTGTCAAGTACGAAGCTCTCTCCATAATAGTAAGAAGGCATGTACCATCTTTTTGAGTATTTTGTGTACTTGATTTGAGCCTCTGGGTTCTGTCTATTAGCGTTAATTTTTTTTACATGATGAGATAGATACCTGTAGTCATGGTTTCCCAATGACATGTACCACCTGATTCCCTCAAGTCCTGTATGATTGTATACCCTTTCGAAAGACTTTGTGAACAGTTCATCGTTTTCGTCCCTTACGCCGAAATTGTACATGTTATCACCAGTGCTGACCACAAAATGACAAGGCCCGTGTTGTTGACAGTATTTACCCATGGCATTTGCAACATTTACTTGGTTGAGACTTCCCTCTCTTCCCCAGTCACCGACGACAAGCTTCAATGTTATCATCTCTCCTCAAATGATGTCTTACAAATTGGATGGAGCTAATCTTCTTTGCCAATGCCAATGTTAAGGCTATCAAAAGGATCAACACGATCCCAATCCTCATTTCTGTTGTCTTATGTGGTTTTTCTCGTAATGTAAGTTCCACATCTATCAAGTATCAATCAATTACGCTTACCAAAAATGGTTATGAAAAGGAATCCAACTGTTACAAAGTTATCCCTGCGCAATTAATACTCGTGATTCGCCTATTTTTTGTGTTAATCTAGATATTTATCACAGGGACTAATAAAGCAGTAGTGTATAAGGACATGCATTTGAATTGCCCCCTCTTTCTGCATGACCTTTATTTATTACAAACGTTCTGTTACTTGAACTGTTTTTACATCACTGCCCATTGTCCATATGTACGCTTTTTTGTATCGAGATTTGTAGTTCTCAGTGGTTGTCAGTGTCAGATCTTGGTGAGATAGTTGCATTTAGAGCTTATTTGCAGTTGGGACAAAGCATGTGGTATGTGGATCCCCAGTTGTCGTGGTGTATACAATCAACTTCCAAGTTGCTGATGGTCAGCTTTATCAGACATCTTGCTGCGGACACTAGTATAGGACTTTTTTTTCAAATTAATTCAGACGTGCTATAACAAAATGTATCTAGGTAGCTCAAAGGAAATATGATCTGCTGAATTCAGCTTCGTGGGTTTTTCCGAAAGTACTATAAATAATAAAAAAAGGAGTTAGATTGTAATAAGCTCAATTTATTTATACATCCCAGATTCTTTTAATCTCCGATGAATGTTTTCAAAAACACAATCCCTCTTGAAACCAATTACCATCATGTCCGTAAAACCAAACACACTTGATAAATTGAGATTTGATAATACCTATTCAAATTTACCTTCAAAGTTCTTCTCCAAGCTACCACCAACACCTGTTAATGCCCCTTACCTAATTTCATACAACCCAAAAGTTGGAGAGCTACTAGACATTGATTCCAGTACGGTCAATACAAAAGAAGCAGCAGAGTACTTCTCAGGAAATAAATTACTGCCGGGAAGCAATCCCCTTGCCATGCTATATAGTGGTCACCAATTTGGATACTACGTACAACAGCTTGGTGATGGTAGAGCTATCCTTCTGGGCCAAGTGCGTAATCACCAAGATCAATTATGGGATTTACACATCAAAGGAGGAGGACCTACACCGTACTCAAGAGGAGGCGACGGAAGGGCAGTTTTAAGAAGTACAATTAGAGAGTATCTAGGATCAGAAGCAGTCCATTATCTTGGCATTCCAACTACACGTGGGCTATGCATAACAGGAACCAAGGATGAAGTGTACCGTGAATCAATTGAAACTGGTGCCATGCTAATTAGAGTCGCACAATCTCACGTCAGGTTTGGGTCCTTTGAAGTATTCTTTTATCGCAAACAACATGAGAACCTCAAAATACTTGCTGACTATGTAATGAACGAACATTTTAAAGAAATTCCAAAGGGAAATTACGCTGCTTTCTATTCGGAGGTTGTCAAGCGTACTGCGACAATGATCGCCAAATGGATGTCTGTGGGGTATGAAAATGGGGTCATGAACACTGATAACATGAGTATTTTAGGACTTACTATTGATTACGGTCCATTTGGGTTCGTAGAGAGATATGATCCTGATTGGGTTGTGAATCACTCCGACGACATGGGACGATATGCACTAAGCAATCAACCAGCCATTGGTGAATGGAACCTCAAACGTCTTGCCATAGCACTCTCCGGTATAGATCAATTCAATTCGACATATACTGAAGAACTACAAGACGCCTTACTTCATTACCAACCCACCTACGAAGAACACTACGACATGCTAATGAACAAGAAATTAGGCCTACAAGAAGTAAAAGAAGGAGATCAGACATTAACGAAGGATCTACTCAAAATACTTTCATTAAATGGTGGGATTGATTTTACGAACTTTTATCGAGGACTATCAAACATTGACCATTCACAACCAGTCAACGCCGAAAATTACATCAAGACATTGACCCAAGATGAGAGCCACCTGCAAAAGTTACAAGAATGGATGGGCAAGTACACATCGAGGTTAAGCCAACAACTTTCATTGACCGACGAAAACCAAACCAAAGAATTGAAAGAAAGAATGTTAAAAGTCAATCCAAAGTTTATTCCAAGAGCACATGTAATGCAAACAGCAATAGTAGCTGCCCAACAAGATGATTTTTCAATTGTGAACACTCTTTTGAACTTGTATCAAAATCCGTTCGATGAACATCCTGGAAACGAAAAATATACCAAAGAGGCTCCTAGAGGTTTCAGTAATTGCTTGACTTGCTCTTCATAATGTATATAAGGTCGGTCGTGTTGTTTTGTAGTTGAATAAAATATTTTGTAACATTAAGAGCTATTACAATTTTTCACATTCAAAAATTGGGCCATTTGTATATAGAGGCAAGTATGATTACATCATGTATAAGGAGGGGCTTTTGTAGTGTTCCTACAAGTATTTTGAATTGCGCTAAACCATTTGTGTATAGTGGGATGAAAATGAATCCTGTCTTCTACACAACACTTAGTGAGGAACATTCCTTACATAAAGTGGACCATGACGTTTTAAATCATATAAAAACATATCTCGCTGACATAAAATCAGGAGAAAAATTCACAGGAAACTTCTCGAACACTGTTTTGAATCAAATTATACAGACAAACTTTATGTTGGATTCGGACGAATGCACTCGACTAGTAACTTTTTATCGAGATTCAAAATACCCCGAACACCTTATACGATTATTCGAGTACCTATCTTCATCACCTAATTTTCAATTCGACGAAAAACTTTACACAGCGTTCCTAGAGGCTGCAAGTAACATTAGAACACCCAAAACATCTTCCGATCTATTATTCGACGTTTATAAACACATGAAATTGAATCAAGTTTTGCCAAACATCAAACAATGTAATTTATTGCTTACAACATCCTTAAGCCCAGATTTAGTAGTCAACGTATTCAATGAACTACTCAACCAAAACATTGCATATGATAGAGAAACTTTTTCATATGTTTTGAATTTATGTACAGACCGTCGGTTTACCCTGCCTGAACTTTCCCCAATAATTGAGTACATGCAAGAAAAGATACAAGACCCATCAGAGGAATTATCCAAGAGAGATTATTCTGCTTTACTTTTATTGTGCGGAAGAACTAATAAAACTGAATATATCATTCCTACATTAAATACAATAGATCCTAGTCAACTCAACTTGTCTACTTTTAATGTTGCACTTAATGCTTGTGCCAGTGCTAATGACATTACAGTGAGCGAACAAGTTCTGAACCTCATCAAGGAGAAGAGAATGAAACCAAACACTCAGACTTTTAATATTTTTATAAAAATGTATTCAAAAACTAGTCGGTTAGAAAAGATCATGTCCATTATGCACTTGATGGTTTCATTGGATCTCGAATTAGATAATTATACTTTTGCCGAAGCCCTTAATGCGTGTGCCGATGCTCATGACCTCAAGACTGCAGACGAAGTTTTAACATTAATGAGAAAATACGCCAAGAGGCCGAACGTTAGGGTTTATACCGCCATTATAAAGTTATATGTAAACACCGAAAAGTTTGACCAGATCATTCCCGTTCTTGAACATATGATTAGAGAAGAACGATTACCAAACAAAGTGACTTTGGAGATTGTTCTCAAGGGATTAGCCAAAAGTAAACATGACCCACGGATAGGACAAGATCTCTTGAATTTAATTGAGGAGCACAACTTGACTTCAGGTTACACATTGATAAAGCATGATGTTCTCCTAGAGTTCCTTGGAAAGACGAACCGGCTGGAACAACTTGTATCTACTGTTCAAATGATGATTATGAAGGGGATTAAATGTACCGAATATACTTTTAGTATTGCAATAAATGCTTGTGCTGAGGCTTGTAATGCAGAGTTGGGAGATTATTTGGTGTCACTCATGAAACAATATATTGAACCTAATGAAGTGTTGTATTGCACAATGATAAAATTGTATTGTAAAACAGGAAGGCGAGATATGGCTACGTCATTATTTGATGAAGTGGAAGAACAGTTGAGTTTCAAAGCAACAGGACATGCAGCAAAGTGGTTGAATGAATAAATTATTTACATTTTTATTTTTCACTACTCAGAATGTCCATTTCAAACAAGTCATCATCTAGTGTCTCTGGCGTTGTGGGCTTCTTTCCATTTACAATGTCATCCACTCTTCTAATTACATCCTGTACGTCCTCATCTGACGATGACGACGAGTCCTTTACATTTACATGTTCCGGTTCACTTGTTGACTTTCTTGAAACTTTTGTCCAACCCGAAATGTTACTGCTACCGGTCCCCTCATCAGAAGATCTTCTTACTTTTAATGTTCCCACAACCTCCCTATATTTTTTGTTCTTACTTCTTACATCTGCTCTTACAGTTTCCTCCACCGCGTCTTCATCGCTATCCTCATCGGCAGGATCTACTAGTGCATAACTTCTGTCGATAACTCCTCTTTCTTTGGTTGAACACTTTGAATAGGATTCGGCATGTTGGAGCATCTCCATGAACCTTTCTAAAAGAATGGGAACGTCATCTGTTGCAATGAAGGATTCTAGGATGGAAAGTTTTTCATTAGGATCGGTGACATCTTCCCTGCCACTGCCAATCAATGGTTTTATTTTTTTGTAAATTTTATTAATCAACTTAAATTTGTAATGGTGTAGTGAATGCCACAACTGAGTCCTCTGAACACAGACACTGCCCAAGTGATATTTCACACTGGATCGCTGGTCATCTTCATAAGCTTCAATCATGATGCTACCGTATTTATTCAAGCTTACAGAATCATATTTCACACCAGACAATGAGATCAATGCACTTGCCTTATGATTCTTTCTTCTACATGCATCACAAACAGAAATTTCTTTATTTGTAGGGAATTGTTTAAAGTTTGGAAACGTTTCTAAATTCTTTCTAAATACATTTCTCCAGACAGAAGAATCAATTAACGAGTTCTTTCTGACGCTGATCTCATTTTCAACTCTTCTTACAGCATTCTTGTACTTAATGTCGTTAATGGGCCTAGTCTCAACGTCAAGTATTCCAAGAACCAAGTATTCAATGTATGAGGTGTAAGAGTCCGATAAGCTTTCTTTGTGTCTAAACTCTGATGGGATCTCATCGTCAACGTCCATTCTTCTCAATGTAGGTGGCGAAGGTAATGGGCTTGATGTGCCGTCGTCATTGTCTGAACAAAGTTGTGAAGGCTCAACGTCATCCGAAACGATGAACCCATCCATTGAATCATCATCATCGTCATCAAAGTCACCCACACTATCTCTTCTAATCATGATTAGTATTTTTGAGGATTATTAAAACTTACTCTTGGGCACCAGATACAAGTTTTGTGCGTACTCTTTGTCTTTTCTTATTTTTTGAAGGTGTTCTTTTTGGTTCTTCTTCTATTACTTCGTCATCATCATCATCGAAATGATCTTTATCGTCTTCTGACTCAATGTGAGGTGGACTTGTTGATTCTTCATTTGCCGACTCCTGACTTTGTTGAAAATGTAATTTTCTGGCGGTAGGTCTTCCTGATAATCTTTCCTTCTTTTCTAATGTAGTTTGTTGTAATTCATCCAGTTGTTTCTTTCTGTTGCTTCTGATTTGTGATTCTGTATCTTCTTCGTCTGATGATGATGAATGATTAGAAATTAATCTTCTTTTTTTGGTCCCAGGTGTTGATGATATACTTGATGGTGTTTTTCTTTTTTGGCTGGTTGGTGTGGCTTTTGGTTCTTCATAAGAGTTAGTGCTTCTTGTGATTTTTCTTGTTGGAGTCGTTCTTAAACTGTAACCGGATGATGACACTTCTTCAATGTCATTTTCACTTTCGGCTGGATTACTCTCAACTTGATCCGCAGAGTCATTTTCGTTATCAAAAGTAACTTCATTTTCACTATCTGACTCAACGGTAATTTTTTTTGCTTCTTCATCAGACTCTGGTTCAGAACAGACTTGCTCTTGTGTTGAGACTTGGGATTCATGGAGAGCCTCAGGGTCAAAACATGCATCATTACTTAACTCAAAGGTAATCTCACCAACATCATTACTATTGGTTTCTTCAAGCTCCAAATCCTCCTCGTTGTCACTTTGTTTTGTAAGGTTGTCGAATGTTAATGAACGAGCTTCTTCCTGCTCATTTTCGGATGGTTGTATGTCTTCTGGTTGAATGTCGTCAAAAGTCGAAAAGGGTGGTGGGGCTGTGCTTGTCGAAGTTGCTACGTCAAAGTCGGTACTTTCTGGAATATGACTTTTGCTATTTTCTATGGGGGTGGGTGCATCAAAATCGGTGCTTTCTGGAATTGTTTTATTATTGTGCACTACGGGAGTAAATGCGTCAAAGTCAAATGATGCTTCCGTTATATCATAAGGTTTGCTTGATACCATTTCTTCCTCTTCTGAAGAATCTTCAAAAGCGGAGCGATTAAAAGGCATTTCTAGTTCAAGTGAACACTTGAATAGTTGACCAACATTATTACAAAAAAAACTTGGAATACTCACATGCGTGAGGCAAACATGAATACCGGAAACAAAACTAGTGTTTGTTACAAACAATAGAACTAAAAAACACTTTTGAGTATATCTTAATTTTATTCGAGAGAACTTCTACTTTGGTAGTCTCTTCAAAATATTAAATAACTTTAGTATGTATGGGGTAATGGCAACGGTAACTGCCAATCTTATTGGTTCCGTGAATTTGGTCAACACCCAAGCAATTCCAAAGTTTGCCACTTGAACCTTGTCCTCAAAAACAGAACCAAAGATTTTTGTCATTAAACCTCCTTTACTCTCCTCTTCGGCGTCGTCGTCAATCTCCTTTTTGGTGCCGAGTCCAATTTTTGCTAGTAACTTCTCGACGTCACCAACGACGATTATATCATTATCGATTGCGAAAAATAGACCGAACAATGTTGCGAAATATACTGCAAAATACACGACGACTCCGGTAGGTCCATATTTTCGGATGAAGGTTCGAATTTTTCCACGTGGGGGATTTTCAGAAGTTTCTTTTTCGGAGCCATCTGTTTTGTTTGTTCGGTGACCTGGTCCTTCGTTTACAGTGCTGTAGAATTTTAACGATTTTTGTGTGTTGAAGATATTTTTAAGGTTGGGGTTAAATCTAGTAACGAATGGTCTTCTGTGTGTGAGGAGTCTTGCCCCGCATGCGGCAGAGTGTTTCAGCATGTTTTTTATATCTGAAAAATATATGTGGTCCGGTCAATTTTGACAAATACAATTTTTGACCACCAAAGAAATGATCAAGCTTAATTTTCTCAGCACTATAAATTGTAACCTTGTAGTCAGTAACATTGATATGTAGTGCTACAAAATAACTAATTCTAATGCTCTGGATCATATTTGAAGTTATAATTAATGAAAAATAACTATCTTTTTATTGTTCTAAGTAAGAGAATCTACCCTTATAATTTTAATAATTTGTTCACTGAGTGAAACTGTCGCCTGACGCAACCAGTCACTCTAAACAGGCCATCGGCCCATTTGAATAAATAAATAAATATATTCACTGCAATCTAACTGTACGTACCATGCAACCAAACAAGCTCATCAATATGTACACAAAGGAGTTGGAAAAGCAACTCAAAGAGTCTAGAATGGCAGAGCAGAGGATGATGTACAGAGTGGAGGACTTTGCTAAAATGGCCAACACCCTCAATGTTAAAAATGAGGATTTAACAACAAAGAAAAGAGAACTAGAGCGGAAGTATAATCAGTTATCAACACAGCTGCATACAGAGATTGCTGACCAGAACATCAAAATACAGGAGTTAGAAAGACACAACTCCATGATGAGCTATGAGATCAGCACTCTAAAGATGAACAACGCTAGTCAGCAAACAGAGCTACACTATACACGCCGTGAGTTGACACATTTGCGGATTCAGATTGACAGAACTGAAAAAGAAAATGAAGAGTTGAGTAGTTTGGTGAGGATGTTAAACAGTGCCATACATCACGTCAAGTTTAATAAAAAATGACATTGTTTACAAATTTTAAATCTTGATGTATTATTACTGATCCACTTCGCAACTCCATCAATAGAAGATATTTCGATACTGATTTATATCGTACTTGCAATGACTTGTTTGCCCTACCAGCAGCAACCCAGTCAACAAAGTCTTGTAAAACAGACTCCAAAAATAAAACATGGATGCAGAACACCACGAAGAAGATATTAACAAAGACAATTCTCATGAACAGGGCGGCAATACAGCAAAGTATATCGCGGATTCATCCGTGCCAGGAATCAGCAAGGTACATTAAAAAATCTTAAGATCTTAAAATTTAACAAGAAGTAGTTTCTTCGAATGATGGGCATTGATTGTGCTTGCGATTGTTCGTATACAGACGCATATATCATCTTCATAGCAAGATCAGAGGACAGAATCATAATAACCAGAAGCTCCAAACTACACGCGAGGCTACAATCCTACGAAAACAAGAAAGCCAAACTCGAGCGGCAGTTGGAAAAAGCAAAAAATACAGGAGATGAGGAGTACATTGAAATAATTCAAGATGAACTTGATGAAATAAAACCGCTCAAGTATTACTGGGTAGAGAGTCTCGGAAGGGAAAATCAAATTTTAGATGTCACGGGGCACTTCAAAATTAGGTATATCCCGGAACTACTTTTTAGCAGGTGTGTAAAATGTAATGGAAAGGTGAGAAGGGTTGTCAATAAAAACGACATCAAGGATAAAGTTTATGAGCTCACTCTTGAAAAAAATGATTATTTCGTTCAATGTGAAAAATGTGATAATGTGTACTATGGTAATGAACAGGGTAATGCATTTCAAAAAAAGTTATGGAAGAGCGCAAGAGATCTTTGTAATAGGCTGTCATACGAAGACACAACTTCCCATTAAAATGCCTTTTCATGTGTGGTCAAATGTCAATAATGTGGGTGGAGTACCATCAGCAGTTCCATGATAAACCTGATTTTGCTGAAACAGTACGAAACTTCGATGATGCATGCGATGGTTTGTTCCGAATAATCAAAATAAATCTGTATTCATTAATAACTCAAGTGTTGTTCTTTCTGGCTACCGTTCATAGCATCGATCCTACCATTAGTATGGATGTGAAACATTTTGATATTATTATATTTAGTTCATCAATTCCCGTTTGGCGAAATTTTGGAACCGCAACGTTAACTTTGATTTAACTCAATGTTCACTGACCTTATAGACAAGGTCAAGCACAAACTACCATGGAACAAAGTTTGTATTCCACACATCTTATATCTAATGCTTTGTAGTTACCGGCCGGTGCGCGGAAAGTACATTCAAATAATCAAGAAATCAACAAGAAAAGAGAGAATAGGTTCTGCAACAACTCTGGTATTACCACTACTTTTATACTTTTCTGATTCAATAGTCTCTACCGCCAAGTATAATCTAATATCATTCATTCCAAAGAATCTTTTGGAGCAATTCTTGCGCGTCGCAAACATTTATTTCCTTATCGTTTCATGCCTACAATCGTTTTCGGGTCTATCGCCTACTGGTAGAGTGGGAACAATCATTCCACTTGCATTTGTAGTCATTTTCCAAATGATTAAAGACGGTTTTGAAGATGTGGTAAGTAATGTCATTGACAATCATTTGATTCATTTTCCAGAAACGTCACATTGGAGACAGACAAGTAAATAGAGCAAAAACAAAAGTTGTTCGCGATGGCAAGGAAATACAAGTCAGGTGGCAAGACGTTGTGTAAGATCCAAACAAACAAATTCGTTTTATTGATTATATTTTAATAATAGTGTTGGAGATGTTGTTAGGGTTGGTAAAAATGAACCTTCTCCCTGTGATTTAGTTTGTCTTACAAGCAGCAGTCCCAATGGTTTGTGTTACATTGAAACATCTCAATTAGACGGAGAGACCAACTTAAAGATCAGAAGAGCTTTACCCATTACCAACGACGACTATCAAACTCCTGAGGCCTTGAGTAAACTAAAAGCATGTGTCACTTGTGAACAACCCAACGATCAACTTTACAAGTTTATTGGAAAAATCAAACTAGAAGACGAAAACGACGCTCCTATTGAAGTTGAACAAATATTACTTAGAGGCGCCATCCTAAAGAATACAGATCATGTTTACGGGTTATCCATTTACACAGGAAAACATTCCAAGCTAATCATGAACTCTGGAGATGCACCACATAAAGTCAGTAAAGTTGAGAGAGTGACCAATTATGGAATATTAGGTTTGTTCGCACTTGAGCTGTTCGTTACATTGTGCTGTGCTATTGGTATTGGCATGTGGCAAGTAAGTATTCCAACCGTTTTTTTTTATTCTAATCATGAACAGTCTAGACACTCAAGTATGTGGTACTTGTATCATGAATTCTCCACGAGTTCAACCATAGTAACCTTACAAGGACTTGTTACATTTTTCATTCTTTTCAACAACTTTATTCCCATCAGGTACCTCAATCATTCATTTCTTCAATAATGACACGCAATGATGAATAGTTTATATGTAAGCATGGAGTTTGTCAAAGTACTTCAGGCAAGATGGTTGATTGATCAAGACTTGAAGATGTATCATGAAGAAAGCGACACATGTGCTTCAGCAAGAACCAGTTCGCTCAACGAAGAACTTGGACAAGTAGAATACATTTTTTCCGACAAGACCGGAACATTAACACAAAACGTATTTTCATTCACTCCATTCTCTTAACATTCTACAGGTGATGGAATTTTTCAAATTCTCCGTCAACGGAGTTAGTTACGGAAGAGGAGTTACCGAAGTGGAGCGCAAAATGAAAACATTAAACAAATCAACACCCAAATCACCATCAACACCACTCAAACAAGTCAAAGACAAACCATTCCACGACGAACGTATTGATGACGGTAAATGGGAAAATCAAAAAGACAAGGACGAATTAGCAAAATTCTTCACACTTTTAGCAGTCTGTCACACCGTGATTCCAGAACGTTCAGAATCAGATCCTAACGACATTACCTACCAAGCATCGAGTCCCGACGAATATGCTCTAGTAAAAGCAGCCTCTCAATTCGGTTTCAAATTCCTCTCGCGGACGCCCAATCAAATCACCATACAAGTCAACGACGACAAGAAACAAACTTTTGACGTTTTAAACATTTTAGAGTTCAATTCCACCAGGAAACGAATGAGCGTCATCATCAAAGATGTCACATCAAAAAAAATCTACCTTCAAACAAAAGGAGCCGACAGCGAAATCTTCAAACTTTTAAAACCAAACCAAAATCAAGTCCATTCCACGAAAGAACATTTGAAACAATTCGCAGAACAAGGCCTACGTACGTTACTATGCGCACAAGTAGAGTTGGATCCGAAAGAATATCAAAAGTGGGATCAAGAAGTTTATCAACCTGCCACGACTGCTCTAAAGGACAGAGAAGAAGAACTGACGAAAGCATCTCAACAAATTGAAAAGGATTTGGAGTTGATCGGAGCTACGGCAATTGAAGATAAATTACAAGACGGAGTTTCGGACACGATCGAGTGTTTAGCCGATGCGGGAATTAAGATTTGGGTTCTTACCGGAGATAAACAGGAGACGGCTATTAATATCGGATATTCTTGTTCTATTTTAAGCAACGAAATGGATATTTTAATTTTGAACCAGACTGATGGTGATGGGTTGAGAAGAGAGTTGGAGAGAGGTATGGAGGGCTTGTTGAGAGGCGAGGAGGAGGAGAAGAAGGAAACTGCTGTGGTGATTGATGGTGCTTGTATGGAAATATTCTTGAAAGATGTACATTCTAAAAAATAAACATTCACATGAACCTACTGTCGAAGAACTTTCGCATYTGAGCGATGGTGAACAACAACAGGTTAGTGATTCTGAAAAGCACGAATTGTGCATCATGTTTTTGAAATTGTGCATGTTGTGTAAGAATGTGATTTGTTGTCGCGTGAGTCCTCTCCAAAAGGCTCTCGTTGTGAAATTAGTGAAAAATAATTTAATTGGATCCATTACCTTGGCCATTGGAGATGGTGCGAATGATGTTAGCATGATTCAAGCCGCTCATATTGGCGTCGGTATTAGTGGAGAGGAGGGTATGCAGGCTGCACGTGCTAGTGATTATTCTATTGCTCAGTTCCGTTTCTTAAAGACGTTGTTACTTGTTCATGGAAGGTATAATTATAGAAGAATTACAAAGTTGATTTGTTATTGTTTTTACAAGAATGCTGCACTCATGATGATTCAGTTCTGGTATGTATGGTATAATGCGTTCACAGGAAAAAGTGTTTATGATAATTTGTCCTTAATTTTATTTAACATTGTCTTTTCTTCCCTTCCTATTATTGCATTTGCATTGTTTGATCGTGATGTGAGTGTTGAATCTAGTTTAAATGTTCCTCAATTATATATTCTTGGACAACGAAGTTACTATTATAACATGAGAGTTTTCTTTGGGTGGATATTTAATGGAATTTGGCATTCTATCGCGTGCTTTTTTGTTCCTCTCTATGTTCTCAATGAGGCCATGCTTCGACATGGTGTCAATGCAGATCACAACACCCTCTCATATCTGGTCTATACTTGCCTCATTGTTGTGATTACTTTAAAAGTTGGCGTTGAATCGGCTACATGGACATGGGTACACTTTTTCACCTTCTTCATTTCGATGGCACTTTGGTTTATTGTAAGCATTGTTTATTCTGAGATTTGGCCACTGGTAGAACGTATCTTGAGGAATGGCAAATGGTCCTTCTTTGAAGTAATTAGAACAAGTTCAAGAGGTGCAAAAGATGATTTTTATAATTCTTCTACAAATGCATTGTTTTGGTTTGCAGTTCTGATAACAGTTGTGATGGCTCTTTCTCGTGATGTATCATGGAAGTCAATAGTCCGTAATTTGAAATATAAAAATTTATTAAGACAAGTCTATCATGTTGTCCAAGACATGGAGCACTCCAATGTTGACATTGACCCAGAAAGTGTTAGCCAAAGGTATCCAGATTTTGTTGATCTGAAGCCATACGAGAGAAAGATTGCAAAAGAGCCCAAAAACTTGTTCAAATCATCTGATCAGGAATATGGTTCCAATCACAATGTCCATAATCAAAATACTGGCTATCAGTCACTTAACCAAGAACCAAATGATCGTCTTGTTGCTGTTATAAAACCTCCTATCCGAAGAGTCTACACCGGCTATTCCTTCTCTCAAACCGAAAGGGGTCAGGCTGATTTTGTAAGGCAAATGTCCATGAACACTAGAGATTGGTCAAATGTTGATGTGCTTCATGATGAGGAGGAATACGAAGAAAATGCCAACGCAAAGACACCCCTGATAAATAAAACTCCAAAGTTCTAAACTAAAAATAACTGTTACAATTATAACAAAAGTTCCGTAAGCTTTCCGAACCTGATGGTCAACTAAAACGTGTTGCCAACCAAAACCCAACACAAAAAAATCAAACACAAACACCATGGCGGCGAAGAGAATTCAAAAAGAGCTTAAGGATTTACAGAAAGACCCTCCTGCGAACTGTTCTGCGGGGCCTAATAGTGATGATCTATTCCACTGGTCGGCAACAATTATGGGGCCTGCTGACACACCATATGCTGGAGGTCTATTCTTCTTGGACATTCATTTCCCAACGGATTATCCTTTCAAGCCACCAAAGATACAATTCAGAACCAGAGTCTATCATCCCAACATTAACAACAACGGAGGCATCTGTTTGGACATTCTAAAAGACCAATGGAGTCCTGCTCTTACTATTTCAAAAGTTTTATTGAGTATTTGTTCTCTTCTTAACGAACCAAATCCTGACGACCCATTGATGCCAGAGATTGCAAGAGACTTTAAAATTAACAGGGCCAAATTTAATAACACTGCGAAAGAGTGGACTACAAAGTACGCAAGCCTTGACAAGTAAAGGAATGTAAAATAAATGATATGATCACCAACATTCTCAGATACAAATTTTTATTCTTGGTTCTTTGCCTTCCTTTCTTGGACGTTTCTTGTTGTAAGAAGGGATCATCTTCCATTTTGTCAATTATAAACTTCTAATATCCACCTTGTTCTTAAGTTGTCCTTGATGTGTCGAACCGATCCAATGTCGTGATCGGATGAAGAGTGAGAGCAGTTAGTTGTAAATAAAAATAGAACTTTAATTGGAGGGAAAAGGAAGACATCAGATCGAGTATGATCTGTATCAAATGGAAATGCACAAACAAATAAATCACAATAGTTTTATCACCATAGATTAGAGTTTGGCAGTCAAATGATGATCACCTTTAGATCAATGAATAATTGCTTTTCTGTCCACACCATATAACACACGTCCAACTTAAATTATATAACTCAACCCTTTGTTATTCCATTCCGACTAAAGGGTTGACCATCAAATACAAAGATCATTTAAAATGACCGAAGAAGTCAAGTTCGATTTTAACAGGATTCAGATCCCCAACCAAAGCACTCTCGTACACAAGGAAGAATGTGCATTATGTTTTGATGACGCCGTAAGTAAACATGCATTTCATTGTATTTAAAAATTTCAAAGAGATCAGAAGGTGGCCTCAACATTGACCTTAATAGTTTCTATGGCTTCTGCCAAGAACACATTCAAAGAAACTACCAACAAAACAAGGGAAACGTCTACCTCAACATTAAAAAGATCAAAAAACCAGAACAACCAAAGCAACAAGACGAGCAAGAAGAAAAACCAAGCGTATTGGCACTCAACGTAGAAGGAGGCTTCAAAGACGAAGACGATCAAAGCAACTATGATGAATTACTAAGTCTAGTATGCTTGGACATTAATAAAGTATTTCCATTACCCGACGATAATCTACCCTACAAGGTATTTAAATCATCACATTCATCTCACCACCTGTCACAGATCCAAGAATCCATCAAAGGCATTTTACAAAGTCAATCAGCCGAAAGAAAACAAGATTTAAAATCATGGGAAGCAGAAACCATCCAAGCCACCCCATACGCTCATGATTTGATCCAACTACCCATCACCGCCAACATTCCCTCATCAGGTTGGAAATGTTCCCAATGCGAAAAGACCGATAATTTATGGCTATGTCTGACGTGCGGTGAAATTTCGTGCGGAAGGAAATTCTTCGATGGAACAGGAGGTAACAATCATGGAGTCCATCATTACGAATCCACCAAACATCCATTGGTGGTCAAATTAGGAACCATCGTGCCAGCAACCTCCACCGAACCACACAAAGCCGACGTTTATTGTTACCCACAAGATGATCTCGTCATGGATCCATTCCTAGAGAAACATTTACTTCATTTCGGCATCGTCATTTCCGAATCAAAAAAGGTAAAAAAATCATTTTTAAAATTTTCTAATCATGCATACAGACCGAAAGAACGATGGGAGAATTAGAGTTGGATTTGAACGTGAATTATGACTTTAACAGGATACAAGAAGGAGAAGACGATAAAGTAGTTTATGGAAAGGGATTAACCGGATTATCGAACATGGGCAACACTTGTTATCTAGCAAGCGTGATGCAAGTATTATTGACCATTCCAGAATTCGTTCAATCCTATCGCGACGAATCCTTTCAAATTTACAAATCCAATCAAGATGTAGAATCCTTACGATTTCAACTGATCAAATTAACCAATGCATTAACGAGTGGTAAATATTCAAAATCTGCATCATCTTCATCATCAAATGACCAAAAGAATTTAATGCAAATTGGAATCCCACCAAGGAATTTCAAACACGTGATTGGAAAAGATCATTACGAATTTAGTAGCAATCGACAACAAGATTCGTTAGAATTTCTTCAATATTTGATTCAAAAATTAGAATCCGATCCGTCCACCAAATCATCGTCGCCTAGCGTCGTGTTCAAATTCAAAGTAGAAGAACGAATCGAATGCGGTACGAGTCACAAAGTACAATACAAATACAGAGACGATAATGTATTGAGCGTTCCCATTCCATCCGATTCCAATCAAGATCAAATTTCAAAAAATGATGGTTTGAACAGACCAAAAGTAAACATGTTGAATTGTATAAAGGCATTCGCTGCTCAAGAAGTAATCGATCATTATAAAAGTAGTGCGACCCATGGAATCACGCACGCTCTCAAATCTACCAAATTAGTAACCTTTCCAGAATACTTGTGTATTCAGGTACGTAAATTCGTGTTGGCGGGCGACAATGGATACACGCCCAAAAAATTAGATGTATTTGTCGAAAATGTTTTGGAATTGGATTTGGAATCAATCTTGAAATCCAACGGAGGTAAATTACCACACGAAGTTTTATTGGATGATGATGACCAAGAAAAGAAGGAGCAGGGAGTTGTGGAGAATGAAAGAAATGATTCGAGCGAAATCGTAAATCAATTGATGGAAATGGGAATTTCGGAATGGAGAGCGAAAAGAGCTTGTTGGAAAACGAATTACGTAAATGTCGATGTGGCGTTGAATTGGGCATTCGATCATGCAGATGATCCAGATATCGATGCTCCTCTTTCTTCCATTGTTAAAAATAATTCTTCTTTTGATGATTCTTTAATTAATGATTTGATGAATATGGGATTCGATCGTCCTAAATCCATATTGGCTCTTAAAAATAATGATGGAAGCGTAGAGAGGGCCATCGATTGGTTATTTAACAATATCGATAATATCGATCAATTGTTATTAAATGATAATAAACAGAGCGGTGGTGGTGGTGGTGAGGAGAAGAAGGAAGAATTTTATACGGATGGTCATGGCAAATATGAATTATTTGCAATGATTAGTCATCTTGGTGCAAATACTAATTGTGGTCATTACGTGGCACATATTAAAAAGTATAACGAGGAATCAAATGAGAGGGAATGGATTTTATTTAATGATAGAAAAGTAACTCATTGTCAAGATCCTCCATTTGATATGGGATACTTGTACTTTTACAGGAGAAAACTTGAATAAATATTTTTTTTTTTGATTTTTTAATGTATACAAAACCGTTATTGTAAATGTTGATGACCTGAAATTCAATCGACGCCTCTTGATTGTTATTGGCTGAAATATGAGAATGATCTCTGATGTCTTGTCGAATCTCCAATAGAAAAAGGACAACTGTAGGTGAGAAATTAAAATAACGGAAGCTATCAATTAACATGGCCATCATCGACACCCTGGGTTTGTTTTCCACTGCCATATTGGCAATGTGCTTCAATATCATCGGTCGCATTGGTGGGTCATACAACATGATGATTTATAGCACCTTCTTCCCATGCTTTGTGTTTGCCTTCTTGGCTCGCATATGGTTGAAGCAACCTGGTCAAACATCCAACAGGTTCACAAACTTGATTAGTCTTGGATTGTTCATGGCATCGATTGTGGATGTGGTCATCAATTTGAGAATTAACGAGGAGATTGATAACAAGCTATTCGCTGTTGCCCTGTTGACTTTCTGCGTGATTCAAAGCATTTACATTTATGCATTCACGTTCACTTCACCAACCAAACCAGGAGAACCAGCCCAAAGAGTACCATGGCACTTTGATAGAGCACTCCCCTTCGCCGTCTACGCTGCTGCATGGTGGTTTACCATCAAGCCATACGTTCCAGGTAACACCAAGTTCGGCCTACTCTTGTACATTGTTTTGGAGATGACCTCTGCTTGGAGAGCATGTGCCAGAATTGGAAGCGGAACTGCAAACACTACTATGCAACTCATTGGATTGATGGGAATGGTTGGATTCTTGTTGTGCGATACCATGTTGGCTCTACAAAAGTTTGTTTTCATTGGCAACAAGCCACTCGATATCATTAACTGCGCAATCTATTGGATTGGACAAATGTTGGTTGCGCTCTCATGCAACGAACAATTGAGCTTGAGCGAGCTAATCTCCGTTGCTGCTGGAAGAAGGTCTACCGTTAAGCGCGAATAAAAATAAAAAGAACGTTTATAAAGATGGAGGTTTTTCTAACAGTCTGTCATCCCTTTATTACTGTCTTCAACAACCCCTCTAACTATGCCAAGACCCTAATTCAATATTAAATGTGAAGAGGAATGATATGTACCCACTTGCCAAACACGCCTTAAAAAGCTTAGGCTCAGTCCGAAAACTCAAGTTTAGGATGGTATAGAGCATTCGTATCATGACGTCTAGACTTGAAGATCCTGGTCGTTTCTTTCGCCCTAAACCTTGATCTTGTGGATCAATAAAATCCATCTTTATCTATATTGTTTTTATGCTTGAACTTGGTATTTTAATCCAAGATATCCACCTAAACCGTACCATTAAACTGTCTTAAAACTGTCTTACTGCTGGAGTTGTGTGTAATTCCGGCTGAAACAATCTGCAGCGTATGTTATAGTCGGAATGATGGTATTCAAGGCATTAATGAGCTGTTGTAAAATATTTGTTGTAAGATTCTTGACAATGCAAATATACAAGAGGACATTTGGAACCCTTACCAAGCATCTTTATGAATCAATTGATATTGCTTATAAAGCAGGTTCAGTTGCACAAGAATTTTGCATAAAGAGATCAATACATGATAATGGAATCAAAGTTACAAAAAAAGAAGACACATCACCTGTGACGGAAGTAGATAAACAACTAAATGAAATAATTGTTAATCATCTTTCAAAACAATTTACCGATGCAAGGGTAGTTGGCGAGGAATCTGACCTTTCTACGCTGGAGGATGTGTCCAAGGGCATGGTTTTTTTTGTGGATCCGATTGATGGAACAAAGGTATTATACATTGCCTGTGTGAGCACATTAATCATTGTAGGAATTTATACAAAATAACGGACAATGGAGCGTGATGATTGGTTTGGCTCTAGATGGAGAGGCACATCTTGGTGTTGTTTACATTCCAAGTTCAGACGAAATGTTTTTCGCAGTACATGGCCATGGTTCATACATGATGAAGTCACAAATATCAACCGAGCCTGAACAAAGAGTAGCCGAGCCACTTTGTGCCAACAACATTACTGATCCATCCAAAGTAATTAACCTGGCATCACGTTCACACTACGATAGTAGAGTTGAACTCCTCATGAAAAAAATTAATGCAAATAAACAAATACAAATTGGTAGCTTTGGCATCAAAGTGAGTCAAATCATTTTACTTTTTAATATTCATGTTAGGCTGCTTACATTGCTTCCGGAAGAGCAGACATGTACGTTCAAGCATCAGGTAAAACAAGTTACTGGGACACCTGCGGACCGGAAGTCATTTTAGCAGAAGCAGGAGCAGTACTTTTAAACTACAAAAAGAAGAGGATAAAGTATGAGGGAACCAACACCAGAAATGTTGACGCAATGATTGCCGCGCCAACATCAATTATAGACAAATTGCACGAAGCAATGTGTGAGGTTTATGATTTGAAGGTGGAACCTAAATTATAATAATAAATTATTGTCGTTTTCACATTAAAACTTGTATTTCCATGATTCGTAATAATCCAGTGAATTGATTATCATTGTCCAAAAGAAGTCTTCTTATATTGCTTGCATTGTTGGTTATGATCAAAGTTCTCAGTAACAAAACCGCCAAAATTGTAAAAAAATGAAGGTTTACATACACAACGCTGATGGATACTTTGAATCTGTTTTATGTAAGCGTTTGAACGAAGAGCATGAAGTATGGCTATAGTTTTTGTTGCTCTTTAACTGAATTACTCTAGATTTATGGTACTTACCACGGCCAAGACGAAAGTAGACAGTTACTAAAGAACGTTGTCTCAGTAGGTAGATTACATAGCGCATAACTCAATTTCAACTTAGACTGACCTACCATCCGTAAAGCAGGCATTAATTGCTTGTGATGTGATCGTTTATCGCCTAACAGACTCGATAGAAGACGCGAAATTTGCAGTAAAAGGTTAAATTGAAAAAACAAGACAAAAATCTCAACTTTATAGTGCTGGAAGCAGCTAATTTCCTCGACGAAAAGACTTTCATCCTTGTTTCTAACATTATGAGTTGGACTAATACTCGTAAGCACTATACAGACGAAGGAGAGGAGCAAGAGGAGGAAGAGGAAGAGACTAAAGTAGAACAAAAAGGGTTTCCAAAGAGGAAAGAATATGATGCATTCACTGAAGATCAAAGCATTACAAGAAAACCTCACCCAAAATACAAACAATTCCTGGAAATTGAAAAACGCGTTCGTAAAGCAACTTCAAAGACTTTAAAAACATACATTCTCTTCTCTGGAATCATGTACGGAGAGGGAGAGGATCTTCTCCATGCTTATTTCAAGCTTGGTTGGATGGGTAACAGTAAAAGTCTTCCAGTGTTCTTAGATGGAGGAAATTACGTACCAATGATACACGTTAAAGATTTATCAAACATTGTCGCAAAAATAATCGACGAGCCACCTGCCACAGAAGAAGAGGGCGAAACAGCTGGTGCAGGTCAATACATATTTGGAGTCGACGAATCTCAAGTCACACTAAAGGACATTGTTGTCGCCTTGAGTAATGAATTCCTTGGAACGGATAAGGTACATCATTTGAATCAAAGCGAGTGTCTACTACATGAAAATGCTGATCAATTCATGGTGGACCTAAAAATGCAGATTGGTTTGACTGATAATTTAACTGACCTTGAATGGCATTCCAGAGAAGGAATAGTCGAGAAAATTAAGGAGGTCAGAGAAGAATACGAAAAGGTTAGGAATTTGAGTCCTTTGAAACTTTGCGTACTTGGACCTCCAGCCTCCGGCAAAACTCAACTTTCCTCTCGGTTGAGTAAACAATACAAAATTAATCACATCAAGGTTGAGAATGTAATCAAAGAGTTTTTCGCTGATAAGGCAAGGTTAACAGATGAGCTAGATAACATTGAAAGAGAGAAGAGAGAGAGGAAAGAAAAGTTGAAACTAGAAAATGAAAAGAAGAAGGAAAAGCAGGCTTCAGAAACTAGCGCAGAAGATGGTCAAGATGAGGAAGACCAAGAACAAGACGAAGAAGAAGGTGGCGCTGAAGAAGAAGAAAAGGAGGAAGAAGAGGAGGAGGAAGGAGACGAAGAATCTCCAAGTGCCATTATTAACAAGAAGTTAAAATTCATCAATCGTGTAGAAAAGATGAAAGATGCACAGGGCAGATTAAATGACAAAGCCCTCACTAAAATTTATAAATGGAAGCTAAATCAAAATGTCTGTAAAAACCAAGGTTGGATTCTTGATGGCTATCCAAAAACTGTTGCTCAAGCAAAGTTGTTAATGGTTAAATTAGACGAAGAGGAAGAACCTGAAGAAGAGGAAGAAGAAGCTGAACCCGAGCAAGAGGAAGAGAAGGAAGCTGAGCCAGAGGAAGACAATCCTGATCAAAAAGCTGACCCTACCTTCTTACCTAACTTTATGCTTCGATTTGTTGTAAACAATGATGTACTTGAGCAGAGGTTGATGTCTAATAATAAAAATAATGAAAACTCTCATGATAATGAAGAAGGTCTTAAAAGGCGATTGGCCCTATGGGAAAAGAACGGCGAAGAGTTGGTTTCATGGATAGAAACCATACCCACTGAACAAGGTGTGCAATGTATATCCAGAGAAGTCCAAGAATCTAGCGTTGAGAATACCTTAAAGAATGTATCCGACTTTATAGGAGAACCTCACAATTATGGGCCAACGAAGGAAGAATTAGAGTTTATCAAGATGGAAGAGGAGAGGAGGAAACAAGAAGAAGAGGAAGAGTTGAAATCTCAAGAATCAAAAAGACTTCAATTGGAACAACTGGAGAGGGAGGAAAGAGAAGAAATAACCAGACTTGATGGTGAGAGGCTTCAAGAGATTCTTCGTCAAGAAAGAGAAATGTTAGAAGTCAAGTCGGCACCACTCAGAAACTATCTCATGGAACAAGTCATTCCAACACTCACAAAAGGTCTTATTGAAGTTTGTCAGCTGAGGCCAGAAGATCCTGTTGACTACTTGGCGGAATGGTTGTTTAAAAATAACCCAGCAAATTCAAGCAATGAATAGTTTATTTTTAGTTATCAAAGTATTTCTTAACTTGATTGTACACAGTGTTAATGGGTTGTTGTGCATTGACTTTCCTAACTAATCCCTTTCCGTCGTAGTATTTTATTAGAGAGTCTGCATACTTGTGGTAGGCATCAAGACGGGTTTTGATGGCTGTCTCATTGTCATCATCACGTTGTGTCAATGGCTCTCCGGTGACATCATCCTTTCCTTCAACCTTTGGTGGTCTAAAGTATTTGTTGTAGATGCGACCGCTTGCTGGATGGCTTAACCTACCACTGATGCGCTTAACGACAACGTCGTCCTCAACTCCAAGTACGATCACATGCTCCAAGGACTTGTTGTTCTTCTTCAACATGGTGTCCAACTAGATGGGTGTTAGATCAATGAAGAATGAATTTTTTCTTACAGAATCAGCTTGTGGCAAAGTACGGGGGAAACCATCAAGAATGAAACCATTCTTGCATGCAGGAGTCACCAAGTTTTCTCTGATGATTCCAGTGACTATGTCGTCTGATACTAATCCACCAGACTTCATCTTCTCTTCTGCCTTCTTGCCCATCTCTGATCCGTTGCGAATAGCCTCGCGTAGTGCGTCTCCAGTGGAAAGATGGCATAGCCCGTACTCTTTTGAGAATGTTGAGGCTTGTGTACCCTTGCCGCTACCTGGAGGTCCAAAGAAGATAAAATTGCGTCCCATTTTTCTATATTTTGTTTTGGTTGACGGAAGTTTAATTTTTTCCGTGTAGTGTAACGTGCGATAGAAGAACACACAACAGTGAAATTATGCCCGAAATTATTGTATTTTTTACACAGCTTACTTCTTCAAGACCCACTCTCCATTCTCGTCCTTTACCATGTTCTCCCAGGCCTCTTTCTTCTTTGGTCCAAGAATTGTGTCCTTCAAGTATTTGTCATAAATCCAGTTCTTTCCGTTGAATACGAAGGGAAGTGGCAAGAATAAGACGAAACCGACAACAGCGTAGAAGAATAAGTATTTTGAGTTTGTGACGTCCTCGTCGTACTCTTCGAAGGCGAACTTGTCTTGGGTTTGCCAATAGAACATTTGGCGTTGGAACTCATTGTGCTCAATAAGCTTTTGGTTTCTGTAGTCCTCGTATTTCAATGGGAATGAAACCAAGTCTGTGAACCAGGCTGCATTCTTTGGTCTGTCAAAAGTAGACAAGAAGTATTTCTCCTTGATGAATTTCTCATCAATAACCTGACCAGGTTTGGCAACGTTATCAACGGGCCAGTCGGCGAAATGTTCAATGAACCTCTTTTTCTCATTCTCTGGGCGAACGTCTATCGCGTTCTTGTAGTATAATTTGAACAATTCTTTGTTGACCGCCTTCTGCAATTGAGGGCTACATATTTTGGCAACAGCACCGTGTCCTCCCATTTTTTCAAAATATTGTGATTCGTCAACTCGAACAAATTGTAATATTCTGAAATGTTTTCAACATTGGTGAAGAGTGCTCAAAGAGGAGGCCATAAGGTACTAGTTGCCAGAGGACAGGGCAGATGCGGTAACAGCATGGGTGTTTTGCACGATAGCCCAGATTGGTCATTCATAGGTTCGTTGTTAATGTTGCATTGTGTGAACGTAACTTTCTTAGATGGTAAGGCAGCCCCAAAACTAAAAAAGGAAGAAAAGTGGACCAGCAAAAGAGAAAGATTTGTAGAAAGAGTTACTAGATTAGCCATTCAAGCAGATCAAGACGCGATAAAGTGGGCGGACCAAGAACCATCCGTAAAGAAACATCGCGTGAAAGATGTTTGGTTCTACTTTGAACGTCAGAGATTGGGACGCCCTGCATCAAGAAGCGAAGAAGATGCACACACCAAACTAATAAGAGAAAAGAAGGTTCCACTTTAAAATAAAATTGTAATTTAACATTGTCAAACAAGTGGTGATTTTACTTCTTTATCGTCAAGAGACTTGTTGGCATTCGAAATTTCTATTTCTAAACTTTCACGAAGGTTTGTCGGTCTGGCGTTTGGAGAAATACTTTTTACCTTAACATGCACGGCCGGCGATCTCCAGTCCCAAATATGAACCCACCTCTTGTACCACCAACCCTCTAATTTGATAATTTCGTAGAAGAGTGACATTTCTACTGAACTTCTATCTAGAATAACATTTTGGTCCTCTATAAACTGTGCCAATTTCCGCTTGAAACTTATTCTTACAAACTTTGCGATGATGGGTGCCAATAGAGCAACCACTATCAATACACTACCAAAAACAATTGTTATTGTGGACACAGCGCTAAAAGCCTTCGTGTGGTAAGCTCTACCAGGACCAACAATCAACACGAGGAAAATGGCGAGCAGGGATATACCAGTGCATAGTGATAAGACGAAAGTAATTTTTAGTCCAATAAACCTCTTCTTTGATTGATTATGTATAATTGTACAGTCTTCGATCATATTAATAAATTCATTCTTAGGAGTTCTTTCCTCGAGGTCCACAACATTTGTAGCGTGTCTATCAAAGCACTTGAGCTCACGATTGTATGGTATTCTAAATGTCTGTCCCAAATTTTGCATGTTGGTTGACCCAATAATACACCATTTCGATATCATCAAGGAGCATTTTATAAGTCGATAGGCACCATATTTTGGTCAAATTCTATTCGCATGATGGCGAAAAAAAGAGTCTTAGAAAGACTAGATTAAAAAAGTGAACATTCATGAATGAACAAGAGCAAGGAACTTCTATCTTGAATATTTGGAAACTATTTCACTCGTTCATTATTAACAAAGTGTACATAGTTAATTAGGACTGAATACTAACTAATCTGTAACATTTGATTAAAGCATGAAGTCAGTGAAGTCGAATATTTTGAACAAAATTTTCACGGGAGCGATTAAGTGTTTCGCTAATATAAAACCTCATTTGAGAATGAAGTCAATATGGAGCCAAGAAGCTGATTTATCATTTGAATATTTCATGTAGACAAATAACTATTATTAAACTCATTCTGTCGATGAACACTAGTAGTATGCTTGGCTAAGTTCAATTAAATAAAATATTGCTGATGTAGCCCAAACCACTCTTTTGAAGATAAATTTGAGATCGAAAGAGGTGATTACAATCTCATAAATACCTTTCTCATAGATACCAAGGTATTTATAACAATCGGAGTCGGAAAAGCCGATGCGACAAGTGGTTTTTAAGCTCAGGTGAAGAGATTCATTTTATTAATTTAAATATCAAACAATGAACAGTCCAAACTTTATCAACACAGTCAGCATCTCAGCCTCGCTTATTGCAGCCGGATTCAATTATTGCTTCTGTTTCTTCGATATCCCAATCCTCAAAGCCCAGAAAGCCTCGCGATCACTACCATCCATCAGATGGCTCTTCAGCAGAGGATCACACGTATTGCCAACGCTTGCAGCGGTTGCAACCTCTGGTTTTGCATATTTAGCATATTTAAGCGCGCCACAAGGTAAAGGACCATTGCAACTTTTAAATTTTGCAGACAACGGAATCAAGTTTAATGGGTACCTTTTATCGTCGCTCCTTAACTTCGCTATTGTGCCATTCACAATGCTTGTGATGCTTTCCAACAACTTCAAACTCATCAAAATGAACGAAGAAAAAGGAGGCACGAGAAGTGCAGACAGTGCCCGTCATCGCGGTTCAAAAAGAGAAAAAGTTAGTGCCTATGAATCAATCTCTGGCAAAGGTGCTTTAAATCAATTTACTGACTTGAGCGGACCACAGGAGAAAACCATTGAAGACACAACAGAGGCGGAAGATAAAGAAGTGAATCAATCTCTTGACCTTTTCCAAAAACATAACTTGGTACGTGCTGTATTATCTACCGCAGGAGGAATGGTTGGAATCTGGACCGCTTTGTCTGTATGAACGAAACAATAAAACATTTTTCATTTCTCACAAAGTGTTTATTATATGTACAATACTGATTTTTACAGAAACATCTCACACCGAGTCAAAAAAATTGTGTAGCTTAGTAACATTGTATTTTCTCTTCACACCGCTAGTTCTTCTCTGAGCTAATTCTTGTGGGACAACCTCATCCAATGAACAAAACGTCCAATCTTTGTCGTTAGATCTATCTTCCTGTTCTTGATGTTCAACCATTTTCAACCTGTTGTGTATTTGTATTGTGTTTTCTAATCGTTCCATTAATGTTTTGTATTTCATCCCCACGTAAACAAAACGTTCTGCCAAGTACTTAAAACCGAATAAATCAATTTTTAATTTTTCATAAACAGCATCAGACTGGTACGCGGTGTAATGTGCAAGATGAACTTTGGATGCTTCTGCTACGCTTACGCAAGCCATGATAAAAGTACTTTTAAATGAATCTGTCGCTATGCAGTCGCTAATAACATTCGCGAATTCCAACGTCACTGAATCCAATAACAATCCTAATTCGGTCATATAAGAAATTTTACTTGCGTTCGCTGCCATGACAAAACTGAGTCTCTTGTTGAGAACATCTTGTGCAGATAATAAAGCTGAGGTTTTATTGGTCAACTCTATAAAGTCACTCAGACAAGAATCAATAACGATAAGGTTGAACGTCACTTGTGCTTTTAATGGTCTTGGTTGCGTTATTCCGCTTGCTAAATCCAGAATGCGTTGAAATATATCATGACTTGTTACCATGTGTCTTAAAAGTTGATAAGGATTAGGATCATCTTCAAGCATTAATTCCACACCAGTCACTGTGATCCGGAGAAACTCATGAAACTGATTAAATTGTCCTTTTGGTGCATTTGAAAGGTAATCATTACAGTTCCTTAGGAAAAAATTACAACGTTTGAGTTCACCAGTACATGCTAAAAAGTAAGCAATTTGAGAATAGCAGGCCGCAACAGTATAATTGTAACCAACCTCATCATATAGTGGTTCCAATAAAACTTTACCTCTTTCAAAGAGTTGCCTACCCAATATCTGCTTATTAAGCTTGATGAAAGAATGTGCTGAGGAATGTTAACATTTTTTTATGCAATTTCGAGTTACCTTGTAACAAAAAAACAAGTGATAGTTCATCTTTTCTTATGTTGATCGTCTCTTCGTCCCCTCCAACACATAAAACATCCCTCACGTATGTTAATACCTCCTTTGTTTTTTTTGGACTAATTAGAGGTAATAGCGAGCATAACTTCTCGTACGCAAAATCGTTGTGACGGGACGTGGTGTCAAGTCGAGCTAATTCATCCTCCCTGCGTACGTCAATCATTGGTACATCTTGCTTCTTCTTTTTGTTGGGTGGCTGCATAATGATACCACCATAGTTTTTTGTTCGTGGCTTTTTCACCTCGTCGAAATGGTTTACGAACACAATTTGTCCACTATTGAAGACGCAACTTGTTTTTGTAGCAACACAATGTCCACAAATTGGTTGAGCTTTATCACATTTCATGTTATTATTCAAACAGTTCTCGCAGGCTTTTGCCATCATGGTTTGAATGTTCGGAGAATGTGAACCCAACATTGTAACAAAAATGGGTACGAACGACATTTTAGTAAAAACCGCCAAATTGGGACGAATAACGACAGATCTTCAAAGTTGAACAGATACTTTACAAGTGAACACATCAGCGACCCAACTTTAACTTCGTCTGTTATGGAAACAAACGTGAAGAAATAAAGAAGCCATGTTTAAAATAATCAGATTTTATGTAAATCAAGATGAACATGTTAATGTGTTTTTAAATCCCTTCGGCGCTGGTAGCGAATACTCTTCATATTCAGGGTGCTCATCGTATGGATTTTGATATAAGTTCAATAAATCATTCACAATTGAAAAATTCTTGCTTTGGGCTGCCTCAATTGCCGTCTGCATTGCGTGCGTTCTTGGAATGTATTTTGGATTAGTTTTCTTCATCCGTTGGCTTCTCTCTTCAAAGTCACTGTTAGGTTCTTTGAGTAATCTCTTCTTGTATGATTCCACCCATGTTGAAAACTTTTCCTTTCTCTTTACAAAAATATTTTTTACAAAGACATCAGTGGAAGACAACTCTCGGAAGAAGTTTGTGTAGTCGACACCAATGATGGCGTCCAACAAATTATCTACCAAATCACGATCCTCTTGAGCATAATCAGATATGATTGTTAACCCTAACTTCTTATTCATGTTCATATAGTAATGTTCATTATAAATGTTCATAAAATCTGCCAATAAGTTCGTCATGTTCTTTAAAAATAAACCTGAGCCATGATCAAGAGGAGATAAAGCCAAGGACAATCTTTCCAAATTCCACAACCCAATTGACGGTTGATTACGTAATGAATAACGACCTTCATCATCAGAATGGTTCACTACCCAATCAGGGTCATATTCCTCTACGAATCCAAATGGACCATAATCAATTGTTAATCCTAAAATAGACATATTATCTGTATTCATGACGCCATTCTCATAGCCGACGCTCATCCAGTCAGCAATCATGACTGCCGTTCGTCGGACTACTTGTTCAAAAAACAAACTATATTTATTTTTACAATTTTTAAAAATAGAAAAATGTTCTTCTATCACATGGTCAGCTAACACCTTCACATTATATTGATTTTTAGAATAGTATTGTAATTCAAAGGAGCCGAACCGGATGTGAGATGGCGCCACTCTTATTAACATTGCACCGGTTTCTACATTTTCTCTATAAACAGGATCGTCAGTACCAGTAATGCAAAGTGACCTGGTGGTAGGTATACCTAATGCGGCGACTCCTTCGGAACCCAAGTATTCTCGAATGGTACTTCGTAGCACTGCTCTTCCATCTCCGCCTCTCGAGTAAGCTGTTCTACCACCACCTTTCAAATGTAAGTCCCATGTTTGGTTGTTCGGAGATTTGATTTGAGTTAATAGTATTGCACGACCATCTCCGAGTTGTGGTGTGTAATATCCGAACTGATGTCCACTGTAAGACATGGCAATTGGTTTTGAGCCGGGGATTAATTTGTTCCCCGAGAAGTATTGTATCATCTTATCAGTATCGTTTAGTGTAAAGTCGATACCGATGAGGTTGGCGACTCTTGTATTGAAGGATATTAAATAGGGATTTGAAACTGGAGTTGGTATGGCAATTGAGTAGAAGCTATCTGTAAGATTTGCATAAACGTTATTGTGATTGATGTTGTCGATGTGTAAAGCTGACGCTATACACGTGGCCAGTATTAGAATCTGCCAGATGACATGTTGTATTGCTCTTATCATTTATTATTATTTTCTATTCGGATCCAATCATTTAAATGTTCTTGTTTGGGTCCGCTGCTCCTCTTCCTTTTGTTGATTCTTTGTTACAATCATCTTCACGGAGTTGACTAAACTTCCTTTTTTACAATATAGCTTGAAGAAACAACCGTTCTGGCACACAAAACAGACAACCTTCCCAAATTCTAGAAGAGAACCAACGTATAAAAAATCTACTGTTAATACCACGTTCATACATAATTCAATCATTGCACATTAAATGCTATGTTGAAAATTCAAATAAATAAATCTATCACAAAAGTTTCTTTGCATGGAATATTACGAACAACAATATACGGATTCAAGGACCGGTACTGATAGTTTGTCTGCGAGATGAGTTACCATACACTAAAAAGAAAATACAAATCGCCTCCCACTGATCAATGTCCAGTCGTACATGCAAGCAATCCAACAAACCTTTTTGGCCTCAAGAGATTGTAAAATTATTTGCAAGCGGTGAGGTTCGAACTCACGAAGCTGTTGCAGTGGATCTTAAGGCCACCCCCTTTGACCGCTCGGGAACACTTGCTGGCGAGAGATTTTAAATGTACAAATAATAATACATTAATCTATTCCATGACAATGAACTAACAGAAGAAAAGATCTTTTTTCAGTCACTCTTATCGTTGCAGTGGGCTTTCATTCTATTTATCAGCGGCAGCCAACCCCAAACAATTCCCCATTAGGTCAAATTGATGACTTCCTCATAAAGTAATTATTTTTATTTTTAAAAATGTTTGTCCAAACTCTCCATCAAAACAATTCAAATGAAAACGCTCTTACACATTGCACTAGTTCTAATTGGAGTTCTTCTTCTCACACAATCCGTGCTCACAACCTCAGAGTCTTTATACTCCAGGAAGATAAAAGAATCCAACACTATATACGCAAACAACGACATCTACTTTGCTGCGGGATGCTTTACATCAGATGTGTATAGATTTACAAGAGGAATTTATAACATGAGAGTGTACGTGGGCATTCCTCTACAATCAATACAACAATCAGTCATCCAACAAGTTTTATTCAACGTGGACGTCCAAGGCAACGTGGATGGAGAGTATAATCAAATTTATCTCACGTTTCCTTTGAACCCAACTGCAACCGTCAACGACACACAAAGTAGATGTCAAGGCATACAACCAACAAATCAACAATACACATTAAACTTTACAGGGTCCACCGCATCATTCGACGTCACGTCCCAAGTATTGACCGCCACTGCTGCAGGAAATCAACAATTTGTTGTAATTGTCCAAGGAGGTCCAAACATTCAATCAAATAACCAAGTAGCCTTCACAGTCAACAGCCATCGCACTGGTAATCCAGGTTTTTCCATCGTAGCCCAAACCACCGCTTTGACCACTACTGCGACGCCCGTCGAGACCACTTCCGCGCCCACCAGCACCAATCAACCTACTTTGCCCATCAACAACACAACTTCCGATCCTTCAACAAACACCACAACGTACGAATTACAAAAAAGTGCAAACTATGTTTATACTCAACCAAGAACTCGAGCCTATCAATGTTCATCAGGAACAAGCACCACAACAGATCGAGTCGACTCGATTGGATCGACGCTCGATTTGAGTTACGACGTGGCCACATCATTCGACTCGAGCACAGACAAGTCCTTCCTAAGGTGCAACATTCAACAAGTTACATCATCTAATGTTTTTTTGAACGTTAGTCGCATTTTAACGAACGATTGGGCACCTAATGGATCATGTAACAACATTCCAGAATCAAGATCATTTACATATGCTCCCATTCAAGGTTCGAAATTCGAAGCGGATATCAGCGAAGATTATGGAAAGGTAGTTTCCGAAGGTTTGGGTTACTACGACGTTAGGTTGTCCTTGTTGTCTACTTCGAGTGATGTGACAGTTGACATCACCAAAGGTTCATGTACCATTACAACGATTGTAAAGTCGTCGACAACATCACAACCAGTCACAACTTCTTCACCAATAACAAACAATCCAACAACAGGAGCGACGTCCACTACATCATCGCCTCAAACCACATTTTCGCAAAGTACAACAAATGTACCAACCACCACCTCGCCTCCAATTCAAGTAACTACAACAGCTGCTCCAAATACTTGCTCGCCGTGTCCATGTGGATTCGTTGATGCTAATTTATCAGGCGACAACAATGCTTCGCCTGCAAGAAGACAAAGACGTAATGGTGACGGCTGTCCAATTTGTAAGGCTTGTCCAACCACTCAAGCGCCAACCACCTCCACAAGTGTACCAGCGACAAGCACTCCAAATAAACCAGCAGAGAACCAAAGCGGAAATGATTATGCTAAAGAATCTTCTTCTGCTGTGGCAACCATGGCTAGCGTCTTGTTGACAGTATTGTTATTTAGTATTTATGTTTTATTTTAATTAAAAAAAACAATTTTGAAATTATTTTATTTATTTTAATTGTTGTCGTGTTACAACGTTATATTCAAAATATTAATTACATTCGAAGGGCAACCTGAATGGTCGTTTCCATTTAGTTATCATCATTCTTTCCTCTCCTCTTTCCGCTCTTCTTGTTCTTTTCTAATGCAAATGCCGCCATTCTCTTTAGTTGTGAACGGTCGGGTACATCTCCATCCTCCTCTGGTTCCTCCTCAAAGTTGTCATCTTCATATTCATATTCATTAATCGGAATACGAATGTTATTGTCGGATATCTTAATCATACCCGATGACAGATTGAGAGAAGAATTAAATAGATTAGGAGGAGTGCTCTTATTGGAAGGAGAAGCAATTGGTTGAGCAGCAGCTCCATCTTCAGGAGCAGGGTTAGTCTCCTCTTTGGAACTACCAGCTGCCTTTCTTGAGCTCTTTCTATTAGCTGCCTTTGTCAAACGTCCGAGCTTCTCTGCACATGAGTTTAGTGACTCGAGCACTTGTTGAGACTCTTCCTTTGCATCTAAGCTTGGTGGATCCAAGTTATGAGGATCCTTACTTGCCGCACCAATCACCACTGCCAACTTATCGTCAAGGTGCTCAATACCAGCTTTGACGTTGATTAAGATTCTAGCGACTCGCTCGTACTGAGTTAAGCTACGCTCACAGTTAGCACTAGATTCAGCCAGCTGTTGCATGAACTCATCTACGATTCTTCTGCTTCCCAAACCAGAGCTCTGAGAATACTTCATATCCTCTAATCTACTCTTTAAAGAAGCGCGCTTCAACACTAACGCATCAATCTTTTGTTGAGCGTCTTTTGTCATTGCTGCTAAATTCTTATGAGTATCGCTGGAAGTCAAATACTTTTGAATCACTTCATTAGCGTCGTTTACTCCAGTTACTTCCTTGATTTTTCTCCAGCGCTCTTCTGCCTTTTGTACCTTCTCCATCTCTAGCTCTAATTTATTATCTCCGAATGCTCCAAAGCCCTTCTCGTCCATGGACTGACCAAAGTGATTATTGATGTCGCTTTTATTGTGCTTGGCGGCTTCGCGCTTTGATAGCTTCATGGTCATTTCGATCCGCGCTTGTACGTATTGTCTCTTGTCTTTCATTTCCTTATCCTTCTCACGAGAAGTCTCGTCGAATTCGTTTCGAGTGTTTTGTAGTTCTGTTTTGGATTGTTCTCTCATGTAATTTGCTTCGTGAGACATGTTTAGTAAATCTCTATAGTCGTGTTCTTTTGCTCGAAGTGTTCTCTCTATGGATTGTAGTTGATTATCGAAACCAATTCTCTCTTCTTTGAGTCTTCTTAAAATTTGTTCATATGTTTTTCTGATGCTTTGTGCTTCGTTGTATTTGATCATGGCCTTGTCTAATCTATTTTCGAGAATGCGAATTTGTCTGGTGAGTGGAGAGTCGTCGGTTAAGATGGGTGCCTTCTCTACGACGAGGTCATTTAGTTTATCTTGCTTTCCTTTTAGTTTTATTTGTAAGGCTTTGACGACATGTTGAGCATCGTCGAATTCCTTTCTCTTGTTATGGACGTTTGTTTCTAAGCGCTCGTATAAACGTTCTTGAAAACTTTTACCGTTGGTTGAACCTTGTTCTCTGTGGATTTTTGTAAGTGCATCTCTTAAATCTTTATTTTCTCTCTTGACGCTTTCCAAGGTATCCTTGTTCTTTTTCATGGCATTGTGTCTGGTCTCGTAAGAGGCTTTTCTTTCTCCATCTAATAATTTGAGTCTGCGCTCTAATTCTGTTATTTCCTCTTCTGTTTCATGATCGAACGTATCGTCGTCGTAACCTCCATTATCCATGGGCGACGTTAAATTGATATTGTTCATTTAATTAATATTAAACTACAGGAATGTACTCAACTCAAAAAAAACAACAGCGGGAACATTTAAAAGTATTTATTTTTAATTCACAGTATTATTTACATCTATTTCCTGTTGTTTGTTGCTTAGGTCCCAAGTGCTGCTGCACAGTGTTACATGAACAAAAAACACAACTGCCAATTGATGATATGATGAACAGGAAATATAGAATGTTAATAGTCAAAATTAATTGATTAGGAATTTCTTCGTTTGCTGCAGCTATACCAATGGACACGTCTAGAGCGTCCAATGCAATAATGTAAGCTCCCAACACGAAGAGACCAAAAATGTAAAGTAAATTAAGTCGGACTTTTAAAGCTGTAGAAGCTTTTGATAATGTTCCCAAGAGACCAATAATACCCAATAGCAGTGCAAATAGACAAGCACTGTATCTCATTACAAAATTTGTAACCGTCCATGATTTTTCAGTAATGGAAGGAACTTGAGTCGTGCCAACCTCGAACGTAAATACGACGGCCGCATATAAGATTCCTAGTAATGCGAGCGTCAGGCTTCCGATGGCAGTGAGCCAAGAATACAATTTCAACCTGAATGTTGTTTTGTCTTGTTTGATTTCTTCTTTCACAATTACAACCTCGGGTATCACTATATGTATGCTAGTAGGTGGTGATGGCTCGGGTTGTGTAATGTCTGGTTGGCAATGTGGAGAGAGTGCCAAATTAACAGGAGATGTAATGTAAGGTATGTTATCTAGGCTAATCACCTGTAGTCTTTTGACAGGCTTTAGCGCCTTAGGGCGGTTAGGACGATCCATGATTGTTTCATATTCTTGCTTAGGTGTCCAACTAGGGTGTAAATATCCATGCGGTTCTTCTGTCACACCAGGTTGCGCAGTAGGAGAACTCGCCCCACTGAGTGGGTGACTTGTACTCATTTTACTTGTTGTTATCATAACAAGATTCCTGGCTATGAATACAATTAATATTTTTTTTTAGACCAGAATTAACAGTTTTAGATTGTGATTTCCATATATATAATCCCATTCCATAAAAGAACGTTCATTGGTCAAGGCATAATCTTCATATGAGATGAAATGTGTGATATTTATTTTGATCGCACAAAAGTGATATATTGCAATATCTAAAGATTTGTCTTCAAACGCCAAGTCTTTTTAAAGATCAGTGACAAAGGAGGATGAGGAGGATAGAAGTATTATACTGGTGTCCAAGAGAACATTTAACTTTAATTTGTACAAAATTGTTCAATCAAGCTAATCATTTTCGGATTCTGTTCGGCAATACGCAACAATTCTGTTTTGTTTCGAACAAGATCCATGCGAGGATCGCGCAGTAAAAGTTCCATCATTCTCGTGTCATCGTTATAAACAATGTAAGAAATTGCAGCAAAGTCAATATCACAAGGATTTATTCTAACATCTTCCAATAATAAAAGTTTAACTAACTCATAATTTCCTTGTCTACATGCCGACCGAAAAGCTTGGTTGTGTTGGATGGAAGGATCCGCACCATGTGTTAAAAGTAAGTTAACTATTTCAATGTGATTTTCTTCCGCTGCGTACAATAAACCGTCGTCAATTGCCGCTTTTTCTATAATGTTATTTGATAGTAATTCCTCGACCACTTCAATATAACCAAACTTACATGCTCTTCGGAATGATCTCGTTGATATGAGATGTCGTAGGCTCTCTTTTTGTAAAATGTATTTTACTCCCTGAAGGTTTCCCCTTTCGATCTCATTTTGCACAATCAAAAACCATTGAGCTGGTTGGTTGTCGAGACGGTCATCAAATAATAGCATGCTCCTGAGCATCATGTGCATGTTCTTGTCCTTTTTAGCGGGATATAGTGACTTTATGTTGTGATTTTCAAACATTGAATCTGGGAGAACACCTTGGTTTCGCTTCAAAATTTCATCCATTACACCAGAGCAACCGAGCGAAGATAACTGTACAAGTGGGTGTTGAGTATGTGTTGTTCCCTCTCCACAAATTGTTAAATGTTGTAGTGTAATGTTATAGAATGTCCTGTTTAAAAGATATACTAATCTGAGTTCTTTGATATCAAACCATCCCACAATCTCATAGCAGATGTCGAATGGGATGTCATGTACCATTGGTGTTGTAATAGCTATTACAAAACACTTGATGAAGAAAGACCCTCAATTTGACCAACTAGGATTGATAATTGCGGACATTATTTGCGACGATGACAAACCATCATTCACGATGCAATATTATGAAGACAAATATGGTACCAGACGACGATGAAGAGGAAAAAGATGAGGCTCCTATTGAAACGGTTTGTTTCGAAATTTCTTTCCTTTCGACGCTTCCATTTTCGTTTCGACTTCCATAAGAACTCACTTTGTTGTCATTCCACAATAACCATGCTGTGATCATGATTAATCAGATTAATCAGATTAATCTCAGATTATGATTAAGCAGATTATGATTAAAGAAGTAAAAATGTATTTACCGCTGTTGTCACAGGAGAATCTCTCATTTCCAGTGATTAATAAAATACAAATATTATTAAGTTTACCTTTATAATAAGTGTCCGCTTCTTGATGTTTTTCTCTATTGTAATTAATAATTATTAATCGGTAATGAATATTATTCAGCACATCGACGCGTCTAAGTTCAATTTACAAGTTCTTGATGAAGTTTTTGATGCTTATTTGAAAGCATCTGGTTACGTACCAAAATACGATGAGAAGATTTTTTCGGCATTGGCACCAGATACTAAATCTCACAGACCAGTCATCTTTGAATACGATGGCAAGACCTGGAATGCAAAACGGATCCTCCATAAATCGGTAAACAATCAAGACGGAAACAAAGAATGGAATACTTATTCAATCAAACTCCCCAATGACGGATATTTGTATTCATTTCAACACGAAGACACTGCTTCTTTGAACATGAATTATTTAAAAGAATCGTCTCACAAACAATTGCAAATTTTGATCAAGACAGCGCTTGGTTTTTTCGATGATGACAACGTTAGCATCCATGTGTTCTATTTGACAAAAAGAAGCAGGATGAACATCAAGGTCAGAAGCGACAAATTCAAAGCATGGCTCAAAATTACATTCGAATATGGGTTCCCAAAACAACAGGTTACTAACGGATGGTTTACGAAGCAAAAGATGTTGGAATTAATTACTCAACAATAAATGATTTTATCCTAACTTCAAGTAAATGATTTGAGTTAAATACATAGAATAATAAACCAGTTACATTAAAATTACTTTAGCATTATTAGCAAGTGTTCCCGAGCGGTCAAAGGGGGTGGCCTTAAGATCCACTGCAACAGCTTCGTGAGTTCGAACCTCACCGCTTGCAAACATATTTTTCAATGTACGTCTTTTCTTTGGTATCTTGTATTCTAAATCCTTGTATGAGTGAACATGTTTGGTAGATGAGTAGAGTTGTGCCTTGTTCTCACTGTGCAATTGGTAGGCTGTTTGTTGGTATAGTCGGTTGGATTGTTCGTATTGCACTTATGATTTCTTCGGAGGTCCTTCTCCGACTCATTTAGGAGACTTTAGATTGTGAGCGCATGGTAGATGGTCAGAAACCCCTTTTTGGTGCTTCCTGATGTTGTTATTGCCAGAAATCTTGGATCCACTTGATGCTGGAGAGACTTATGGCAAATGTAGTTTTATCGTCGACACCACTATATACGTGCAGCACACGACTACATAGGCCCCATGGAGTTGATAGAACATGATGTGAATGATGACTGCCTTGATTGATCACAGCCACAGAGGTACTATTGGTTAGAGGGCACAAAAATGCCATGGGCACGAAAATGACAAGAGCACGAAAATGCCAAGGGCACGAAAATGCCAAGGGCACGAAAATGCCAAGAGCACGAAAATGACAAGAGCACGAAAATGCCAAGAGCACGAAAATGACAAGAGCACGAAAATGACAAGAGCACGAAAATGACAAGAGCACGAAAATGCCAACGGATTTGATGCTGGAGAGACTTATAGCAAATGTAGTTTTATCGACGACACCACTATATACGTGCAGCACACGATTACATAGGCCACAGAAAGAAAACATTAAAATAAAAACATTTAATCAATTTACACAATTACGGAACATTGACAATACTGGATCAAAACAAATGGAGTACTTATATAGAGTGTTGCCTTTTCACTTTTTTTTCTTTCTAGCATTAGCAAGATGTACAAGAGCTGCTTCCTTTCTCTTTTGGATTTGTTCATCATCTGAGCTGTTACAGTCACCAGTAAATACATAATCTTCATCAGAGTCACTAAAGCTGCTTTCATCAGATTCTTCAGGTGACACATCTACATGTTCTAACTCAGATACAACATTTACAGAATCTCTCTGTGTTGTTCTACTATTTGAGTTATTGTCACTCTGTAGCTTCTTTTTTCTTGCATTTGCAAGGTGCTTAAGCGCAACAAGTTTTCTGACTCCACTTGATGCTTCTGATTCACTCTCAAAATTATACTCAGAATCATCACTGTCATCATTATGAGATCCATTGACTACTTCTACAATGCATGGTGCTGTATTAGAGAGTTGTTTTGCACGTGCAGTACACTTGGTACATATTCCAATTTCTGTTTTATAGTGACTGCAGCAAACCATCTTGCTTCGACCAATCTCTATTTGCTTCATACATGCTTTTTTGTATTTGGCGAAGTCATCCAAAACACTAAAGCATTTTGTATCATGAATGATTTGAAGTCTAGTGTTTGATTGTATAGACTTGCTATCAATCATTTTGATCAAGGATTCAAATGAAGAAGAATGGCAACGATTCATTTGATACACCATATCTTTGCTATAGCGATCATTCATAAGTTTATTCATGAATGTAGCCATACACAGTCCTTTATATGTAGCATCAAAGTCATCAATATCATCAGACATGCTATATACAGGTTGTTGTGAGTCTAGAACAACAAGCGTACGCTTGATCAATTCATCTGTATACCCAAGAGTGTATTCTGGATCATACAAGTATGTATATGCTGATGAAGAGACATTCTTTTTTCGAGCTCTATATGACATTATGGCATCCGCTGTGGTCGCTTGATGAGATGAAACAAGTATAATCATTGAAAATCGTTCCAAAATCAATCGCGCTTGCTCCTCAATGTCTGAACCAACAAGACCTGTGTTCTGGTACTGTGAGGGACGGACATCTACTTTCTTTGAAATATTCAGATACATGAATATATGTTCAGCAAGATAGTTGTTGTCACTTGGAATGATGAGCACCTGTGTATGTCTTGACCATTGTAACTCACAATGCTCATCTAGTTCTCTTGCCGCATGAAGTGTAAGATTTGGAAGATTCTTTGAGACACCTTTCCCCCATTTTACACGATGTTTACATACTGGGTAAAAAGGACAGAATCGCACTCTTCCTTCAAATGGCAAGTCGATGATAGGATAAATGAGTTTATCGTGATCGTTTATATCTGACAGAACATTGGTTTCTTCCTCATCCTCACTTTCGTGTACATTCAGGTATTTTGACATCCCCCTTGATGGCGCATTCTTTAATCCGTTTGTTGGACGATTCGAAAGTCGCTCGCAATACGGTTCCGAATGTGTATTAATGTTATTGCGAAGCAAACTTTCTCTCATTTTCAACGAGTGTTGGATCCGTCTATTAACATCACTTCGTGCTTTTGTACGCCAATTGTTGGTGGGCGGATCAACGGATGATGGCATTTCCAACGATAGTGATGCGAAACGGTTGGATACGCTGAATGTCTCAAGGTATGTCTCTTCGATGGTGAAGTGCTCCGTAAGGTTCACAATTACCGCCTCTTCCTCTTCATTATCCAACGAATATTCTGTTGTTAATGCGGCAGGCGATTGTGGTGGTGTATTGTTAATAACACCAAGATCTCTTGATGATCCTGGTGTGGAATTGCGGTTTGGTCTTCTTCTTTTCTTTTTTGGTGTTAACGATGGAGACTGTGTGTGCGAAATGGTTTGTTAAATTTGTAAGCCTTAGTTTCAAAATGTTTAGACAACCAGCCAGGTCAAGTCGTACCTATTGCTCAACCCAATCTTCTTTTTGCGTCAACTTGAACATCACAAACATGATCAATCAACTCGTTCCCTCAGAGGTTTTGTTTATCGTGTTTCAATATCTGCCAGGCAATGATTTATTGAAAGCAGAGCGGACATGCAAATGGTGGTCAGAAACCATTAACGACAGTCTATGGAAGTTGGCATGCTACCGCACATTTGACCATAAATCCTTCCACCCAAATTGGTACAAAAACGACTTTAAAGTTGCATACAAAGATTTATACAAAAAGAGGCTGTTGAATAGAACAAATGTGCCACTTATTATAGCAGAAGGTCAGAAGGACATTAGAGCAATAAGATTAGAGAGGTCAAATAACGGGAACATCCAAGTCAAGGACGATAAAGTAATTTACTGTAAAGAGCAACTTCGAAAAAGTGACAGTGTTTCCAGCTTCACACAATCTACTGCAGATCCCTTCGGCACTTTTGTCGCCATTTCGAGATACTTTACTACATCTGATATTTTAATCGTTGGCACTAATGGTGTAAAATATCTACGCATTAAAGCTCGTTTTGGTTCTTTTTATAATTACTGGTCCCCCGATGGACAAAAACTATCGTGGCTTAGTAATTACCACGGTGGTATTGGTTTTTGGGTTATTGATGTTATGAGTTGTCTTTATGAGCACTATAAGTCCCAGGGCAGTCCAGGACAGTCACTATGGGACTATTATAAAAGTTCCGAGAATTGTCTTGAAATAGAATGTGGTGAACAACTTGATCTTAATTCACCATACTTTTATGCGTGGAGACCTTACTCCTCTCTTCCAACAACCGCCCTCACTACTTCAGACTATCAAGCGTTTGAAAAAATATTGCAAGAACACTTGGTGAATAAAATTGATACTTTGTTGGTCCAGAGAGGTTCTAGTGAAATTGCGATGCATGATGTGGACAAGTCTGGTGGTGAATATTTTATAAATAATTTTGTAAATAAAAAAATAATAGTGAAAGGTGGCATTAGAGCGTTATCACCAATGTGGCTCAGTCCAACAAGGGCTTTGTTTAGCTACACTACCAATACAAACACAAAAATTATAATGGACTGTAGTAAAGAAGGCGGTAATGTTGTTGAATTGTACTCTGCTAATGATGCTGGTTTTGCTAATATTTCTTGTAGCAGATGCGGTACTTATGTTGCATTCTTTGCAAAAAAATTTGTTGTAATAAATGTAAACACAATGAACAAGTATGAACTTGCACAACGATTCTGCTACTTTATGTTCCACACAAATCAAGAGACAAACATATCAACACTGTATTTTCTTGATGATGTTCTTGAAATGAATTGGAGGGTTTGGAGAGAACCTGTTGTACGGGAAACTGGTGCTACTTATGAACTAGTCCCAATTGCAAAAGAGGTTATCAAGAAGCAATATATACCGGACTATATCTTTACTTTTTTTACTCAATATAATTTGTCACAATCCTTCATTCATGATGATTTAATCACCATCATCAATCAAAATGAATTTTATGTAAAGGACCTTGTAAGAAAGAAAATGGTTAAGATTCCTCACCCCTGTAAGACAGCAAATTTCTGCTTAGGAAAAATTTGAATGTGAACAAATTCAGTTATTGTCAAAGTTACTGGCAGAATAGATTAATAAAATATCTTTTTAATTAAAATACAGTTTTTTTTAAATCTATGAAGCCACTTCTATTGCTATCAAGCTGGTATACATTGAAATGTAAACCAAGCATGGCGATAAGTTCGAGTTTCATACGACATTGGTCTAAGATGGACGACTCAAGTTTGTCTCCGAAAGGGCGAGGGTACAAATCCCACTGTCGTCAGTCTTCTGAATGATTAAAGAACGTTGAAGTTCAAATTTGATCGAATTGACATTGTTGCAGTTTTATTTATCGAAGTTAAATTACTGTGAATGAACTGATGGTTCTATTGTGGATTCCGTTTAATTTCGTTGTCGCTAAAGCAACGACATGCCTGGTTGATTCTGTTTACAATTAAATCACAGATAATGGGGAACTTGATTCAACGGTTAGTCCAAGCATTGTTACCACCAAAGAAGAAAACACGTCAAGTCAATCTTGGTCAGCAAAACGAATACTACTATGATGAGAATTTAGGAAGGTGGATGCTTCACGGTGCTCCAGCGGGTGAAATTCAGCATTCTAGAAACGAAAATGTTATTGTTATCGAACCACCACCTTTATTAGAGAACATAAGTCAAGCACCACCGGCACATGATAAATCTTCAATTCTTGACGTTCCGAGATACGTGGACTATATCGGCTTCGGTCAAACCACATCTACACAAACGAAACTCACCTCACGGCCGAGTGCGACATCAGATTTACCCATGTGATGTGTATTATAAATATAAAATACTTTCAATTAACAAAAAAGTTATTAATCCAAGCTTTTATTGCCAAAGTATTAACCGCGCCTCACTCGAAATGGTTCTCATTGATGCGGGAGCATGGTGTAGAGTGTGAAAAGTGCATTATTTGTAAATAAATTGTAATTTTTGAGAATCAAAAAAGTTTATTCATGTTCAAATTTACATACCTCTCGCTGACTTAAGCGCTGGCTGCAGTGCTTTGTTGGGGACGTGGTCTTCCTGAACCTTGTGGAACTGGTCCTTCTGGACGATTAGAACCTTGAGGTGCAACTGGTCTTGAACCTTGTGGGAATGTACCTTGTGGGCGTGCTGATCCTTGAGGGTGTTGTGAACCATGTGGGCGACCAGATCCTAGTGGAGCTCCAGAACCTTGTGGACGTTGTGGCTTAGGTCCTTGTTGATTAGCTCCTTCTGGGCGAGGTTGTTGTGATGCAACGGCGGCTAGTGCAGATTTTAGTGATCTGGCAGATGCGATGTTGGATGGACGAGGATGTCTTGAGCCCTGAGGTCTTCTGGATCCTTGTGGGCGTGCTGATCCTTGAGGGTGCAGTGAACCATGAGGGCGTCTCGAACCAACTGGGTGTGGTCTGCTAGAACCTGCTGGCTGTCCACTTGCAGCTTGAGAAGAATAACCTGATAGTGCTACAACTACAAACAGAATGGCCAAAACGATCTTATTCATGCTGTACTCTCTTCTGTTCTGTAGTCTACCTGTGTTACTTTTTTATGTTTGATGATGAAAAAATCATTGGGCTTTTATACCAGAGTTTGGACAGAATAACTGAAGCGGTTGCGGCGTTGAATAAACTCTCCTAAAATTTCGCGAGCTTAAGGTATTATACATCTTCTAATTTACTACAAGAAGTATAAAATACAAAAAATCCGCAAAGATCAAATTAATAAAAAAGTAAGTCAACCATTTACAATTGATGCAAAATTATGTGGTCTTAAATGTTGGTCGTTTGTAGAAATGATAAAACTGTAATGAATTACTTCTAATGCACGCAGAATGTTTTTACAAATAAATTTATTGATTCTAAAATTTGAATGTAGTCGCAGTCTCATCGTTCCTTCCTAGAGATGGAAGATCCCAATTGCTCTGCACAGTCTTTAGAATGGAATAATGATCGTATGCGTTGTTATCTTTTGTACCAGGTTTAATCATGCTTCCTAACAATACCGTATAAACTTGATCTGCAATTGATTTAAACTTTTTGTAATTATAACAACTTACTTGTATGTTGATAGTCGTCCTCGTCAAATGTGAGTACAATAAGATTTCTTCCTTGTGTCAAGAACCCACTAGTCTGAATTTGATTAATAAACTTGTCCAAGAATTTAGACGCTCCGGTAATACCGGTATCGTGGCCGTCGTTTCTCATATTTGGAGTATAAAACATGTAATCTGGTAAGTTCTTTTCGCTAACATCCTTCCATAGATTGTCGGCGTTTACAATGTTGGCACATCTTGATGCGCTCTCACGAATGTTCTCGAATGTCATAAAGGGGTTATGTTTTCTAACATATGGATATCTGTCCTTCTTGAAGCAGTCACCTGGAAAATCCTCTTGATAAGATCTCCAAGACAATCCTTTCGCCTCAAGCAAATCCACAATGGTAGTATTACTTACTGAAACTGACGAGTCTGTGTTCTTTTTCCAAAAACTACCTGAAATGGTTGCGAGATAATTTGGCTGACTAGGATGAGTTATGGCTGAAGATTAGTTCTGGTTGTAACTCGAAAAAACCGTACCCTTATAATTGGTCAAAAGACTTCCCAATGATGCTGTTTTTGAGAAAATAGAGTTCCTCAACACGGTTGTATAGTAAGCATTTTCGAAGAATACAATCATAACCCGATCAAACCATTTACCTTCCGATGCGGATGCAGCAGAGATGATGGCGAAAAGTGCTGTAAGCACTATTACACCTGACAACTTCATAATTGATTTGATGTCTGGTCAACAATCGGGATAATTGATAATAATTTATTTCGAATTGGAGTTGAAACTCCAAGGAGTAACTCACTCATGCAAGTTGAACAAAACATTCTAACCTACATACTAATAGTAACATTGAGTTATCAAAACACTAATATTTATTGTTAAGATCACCTCTTGGACAATCTAATCTTGAAGTCATCACTTATTCTGTTCACTATAAAGGTTGAATTGATTTTGAAATTATAACCTTTACACAGATCAATCTTAAATCTCTGCAACAACCTCACCAAGAACATTCTTTGCTCAATTAAACTAAATTGTTGACCTATACACTTTCTCTGTGAACTTCCAAAAGGTATATTAGCAAAGCTGTCAATATTTCCTTTTGAATGTCTATCCGGGTCAAATTCGTCTACATTATCACCATAGTACATATCAGAATGATGAGTACACCATATTTGTGGTATTATAATAGCGCCCTTTGGAACATGATAACCACTCAAGACACAATCTCGAGTGTTAACCCTAGGGATAACACTACCAACTGGAGGATACAATCTGAGTACCTCAGTAACGAAGTTTATTAAAAATGGCATATTGTTTAGCTGTTCATAAGTAGGTGCTTCAGTTGGACCCACAACATTTAAGATTTCTTGATATAATCTATTTTGCATTTCGTGTTGGTTACCAAGTTCATATAGTGCAAAGCCAAGAGAGGCTGCACTGGTATCATGTGAAGCTAAAAAGAACACTACAGCATTATCACGCAGCTCTTGATCACTTAACTTGGCATTAGTGTCCTGGTCTTGAGAAGCGACCATCATATCTAGCAAGGTCAAATGACTGACATTTGATTGGTCAATTATTTTTTTGCGAGATTTAGAAATGACATTTGACATGAAGGAATTGAAATTATTCAAATGAAACCAGAACATTTTGTTGTACTGGGTGGGAACTTTATACAAGAAGGGAAATAACAAAGAGAGAGTATTGTCCATTGATTTGAACAAGAAATAATATGACTCGAGTGCCAAGATTGTTTTGTTCTCCATGGCACCAAAGTCAACACCAAGAAGTGTTTTGCCCAGAATGTCTATAGTAATGTTGGTAATGTGTGAGGATGGGGATACCTCCAAAAAATCATTTGGTTCAGATGCGAGCATTGAGCTCCATGCATCCAAACCTTTATCAGTAAGGTCCAGAAATGTTGGACAAAAGTAATTAATGTTATAAAACTAAACATTAGATTGAGTTAATTTGTAAGTTGCTTACTGCAGGGTTGATAATGTGCCTTTGTGTTTTCCAAATGTCACCGTTAGCGAGAGCAAGGTTTTCGGATCCTAAAAACAGCGTTGATCCTAATTGGAACTTTGGGAAGACTTTAGTTTGTGTAAAAATCTATAATAATTTATGGGGCAATAAAGGGAAATCTGTACCTGCTTGTAGGCAACTGGATCTGCCACAAAAATCAGGATTCTGTGACCTAATACACCCATATACAGGCCATCTTCGCGTCCATATTTTTTGTATAATTCGAAATGTCTCAATGCCACAGACTCAATTCTACCAGGGAGAGGAAATAAATGATAAAGCATCCCTAATACTCCTGTGCTGTTTGGGTGGGATGGGCCTTTGCCACTAACCCTATAAACTCTCCTCCTCTGTATTTCTGCCCCAACAAATGCCAAGATGACGATTGCAGCAAACGCAACTACAAACTCGAGGAACATTATAGTATATCTCAACAGGCTTCCACGTTTAAAAAATATTGTAATAAAAACTTTTGTTTGTGCGCTTGAGCTAAAAACCGATCGGTTCGCACCTTGACCACTAAGGAGTTGGAAATCAAAGACTAATTTGATGTATCTCTTAAACGACTGATGGACGAGTTAGTTATGAGCTCTTGGATTAGTATAAAAAGAATACTATAATGTTAGGAATAAATATCTTAGAATTGATCGTGTAAACACGTGTTAGTTTTACTAGTGTCAATACAATCTTTATTACTTGACATGGAATTTAAACTCAACCAGAGGAATTGAACAATAATGAAAGAAGAAGTTGTTGAAGAGATAGCCGATTTGTGCCGCGGAAATTCTGAACTCGTCAAGACACATTTATAAGGATATTGATGCGAGATGGAGGATCATTCACTTTACTAACTGCCCCAAGCCAACAGGGTAAAACAACGTTTTGCAGGCATTTCAAGAGCCATCTTAAAAAAGATTTTCCAACACATCTTGTGGTGAATATTGCTTTAAGTGGGAATGGAACAATATTAGCAATTGTAGAGGCTGTCAAGGTCCATGTTTTCAACGATTATCGTTTTAAAAATTCGGTACAAAAAACGATCTTTAGAAAAGTTAATGGATCTTGCACCGTTGGAATTTGGAGGAGAGAAAGTGAAAATTCTCATTTTGATTCACTCCATACATAATCCTCAAAGTACCTTGTATGTTATATGACAACAACCTAAACGCGTCTACGGAGTGCATACGACTGTTTTTCGAGTCAATCAAGTGGTCATTCAAGCAGCCAGTAAACACCCTATTGTACAAGTACTCTCAAGAAATATTATAAATAATAATATAATATATTATAAATAAAAGTCATAATTTAAAGTGGCTCTTCTTGTGCTTTTTCTCATGTTCAAATTCCTCAAGTTGTTGAACAACATACCGAATTCTTGCGCGAATCACAAAGAAACCTCACTACGCAAATACATGAAAGTTACTTGTAAGTAGGAACACCTCATCAAAACAAAACTGTTAGCCCTTACTTTCGTACTTCTTGTTGTGGGTGAGGCGTGCTACAATGAACACATCAATACTGATGACAATTTGGCAACTGTGAACGAGGCCGAGGCTCAGGTAATTTATCATCATCTTGGTTGCTATATCTCCTTTCGTGTACTTGCTACTCCGTGCTTTCTTTGCTGTCGAGTGAACAATATTTGTACTTGTTAAACTCAAATTCTTGAGAGTTATGTAGCTCGGAAATCAATTTCATGCTTGGTTACTAAGGGCCTCAATCAAATTCAAAAGCTAAGGCTTCTTTTATAGTTGTTTTGACAACGTAAACATGCAGAGCAATAAACTTGTTTTGCTGGTTCCGTACTCGTCCAAAACTATACTATATGGTCTTCCGACGTCGGCATTAACCTATGTTTGTTCAAGTAGAGGTTACAATTCATGTGGTTGATCTAACGTCAGTGCAAGAAAATCCATTCATATTTTCACACTGAATGGAACAGAGGCGGAACACTATACTCACGCATGTCGAAGAGCTACCTGCTGATGTTCACTTTTCAACAATCCAGCATATGATCGCGGGTGGTGCAGCAGGATTAGTAGAACATTCATTCATGTTTCCAATAGATACCGTCAAAACTCGTATGCAGTCAGTGCTCACAGCAACAAGCGGTAATGGTGTAAGTACCGTATTCGGTGAAGTTGGAACAATGGTTAGAGCGGATGGATACAGACGACTATATAGAGGTTTGAGCGCCGTACTGGTAGGGGCAATTCCTAGCCATGCACTTTACTTTGCAACGTACGAATTGATCAAAAAATCTTTTACGAAAAAAACCCACCACGACTTTCATCACCATCATCATCATGAACATTATGTAGCACCAAGTGTTGCCGTGACTGGTATTGTAAACATTTAAACTAAAAATACTTACACATACAATAGGTCTTGCCGGAATATGCGCCACTATGGTACATGATGCCACATCGACGCCCATTGATGTCATCAAACAACGCATGCAGTTAAATTATTCTACAGGAGCCATTTCTTGCTTTCGTCGCATTCTTCGCGAAGAGGGACTTCGTGCCTTTTATTTATCCTATCCCACTACACTATTGATGAACATTCCATACACATTAGCACACTTCATTACGTATGAATCAATAAAACATTTATTAAGAAACCCTAGCGACCATAACCACGAAGTGGCGACATGGAAGCATTTTGTAGCTGGTGGAATGGCCGGTGCTGCTGGGGCTGCGATATCTAATCCTTTTGATGTAGTGAAAACTCAACTTCAAACACAACCAGGTCTCGAGTATACGGGGATAAGAGATGTATTAAACAGAATGCGGTTGCGACCTGGTGGGTTAATAACAGGGCTGAGCAGGGGAGTTGTTCCTAGGGTCATGTATTTCACACCAAGTGCTGCAATTACGTGGACCACATACGAATACATGAAAAGAATATTTGATGGAACTCATAAATAAAAAAATGTATTATTTTATATTAGTGTCCTCCTTGATCTCCAAATAGACTTTGGATCTTTTCATTGTTGGGGTTAATGTCTCCGATAAAATCAGGTCTCTGTTTCTCCAACACTTGCCACAAGAACTTGCTTAGTATTCTGCTTCCATATAGTATGCTTGGGTGGAATCCGTCGACTGCATCGATTAGATCTGAGTAGGGCCTCTTTTCTTTATCAAGTTGAGCAAAAGCAAGGTCAATCAACTCTTCAAAATCAATGAAGGTCAGGTCGAAGTTTTCAAACTTGAATTGTTCTGTGACCAACTTTTCAAGTACGCCATCAAGCTGACGCATTCTTTCAGAAGCCAAAGCCCTTGAAGTAGAGTTGGTCGTCAACCATGTGGAACAAGGATTCATACCGCTGCATGTCAAGAATTCGTAAAATTGAGAATATTTAACAGGACCAATAGGATGTTGTAAATCACCCATGTGATCAAACAATATGGCGCCATCAATTAGCCCAAACATAACAACCTTACTATTCTTTGGTAACTTTTTATTAAGAGATTCTAAACCTTCCCGAAGTCTCTTTTCATACAAATCAACAGGAGTCATTGTTTCCAATGAAGGACCACATACATCGTTACCAATATAACCAATAAATACCAATGCAGGTTTATCATCGTGACTAATTTGTACATTTTTAATTTGCTCAACAAGGTCCTTCATTTCGGCACCATTCTTTGCAACATTTTGAAACTGTCTGTGAGCACATTTGTTTCTAGAAACTATTCTATGATACATTGACTCACTCTGAATGGAATCATCCCAACCACTACCCCACACCTTCATAGGCCAATCAAGTTCATTGTTATAAGCCGATAAGACTTTCGTTAAATTCTTCAAATCTAACCACTCAACAGGAATCATGAAGCCGGCCACACTACTGTCGCCCAAAAAGATTAATTGACGGTCGTCAGGGAAAGAATTACAAAACAAGTCTTCAAAACTTTTTTCTGTTTCTTTATCAATTCCATGAATCCCATTACAGTTCATGTCCTCACCAATGTTTGTGTACTTGCGACCAGGATGAACTTTACTTGACCAGTCGTTGCAATCTCTACCTCTCCAGTTTGCCCCTCTTCCAACACTGTTATACTTTGAAAAGTAATCTCCATCAAGATCAAAAATTCTCTTTGGCAGACCTTCACCATTTTGGTCGGATTGAAGTCCTTTGAATTGGGAGAACAAAAGTGGCGCTAGGACGCGGGCCTTGTATTGTGCGTCTCTAATATTTTGGGGAAGTGATAGAGCGGCAGTTGGAGAGGAGAAGACCTGATTAGCATCAGAAAGCAAGTGACACGTCTTGCATAGGCCTAACTTGGAGCAAATGTAATCTGCATCCCAATTTTTTTTAATGTATTCGTCAAATTGTTGTGTGTGCTCCGATGAAATTGCGTCACACTAATTAATTAGTTAATTGGTTCGATAGCGTATGTACTTACTGATTCTTGAGTTTTTGCGTCATTGGGCATCCTACATATTTGTTTGAAAAGTAGAGGGGTGGACAAATGTGGTTTGCTTTTGAACAGTTTTTGAGCCTCGGTGATCGCGAAAACACAAACACCACAGCCTTTACCATCGTTCGAGAGTGTCTGAATTAGTTTGTTGTGCTCTGATAGAACAAACACCAACAGAAGCAACAATCCCAGACAGATGATTCTCTTGTGGTCCATTTTGATTTTGATAAACAAAATTGAATGATTTGAAAACTTCTCCACGGAGTTATAAATTTCAAAGTGTCACAACTTCACTAATACTGATACTTACAAGAAATGCTTTACACGACAGTATAACCGGTCGACATAACTTCCATCCTGGCGGAAGGCCACTAAGGTTTTCTATCATGTATTTTTTCATTTTGAGCAACCAAATGAACTCCCAGACAATCGCACAACCCCGTCGTGCTATCATGATCATCTTATATAACTGAATATATTATATTAAGCTGACACATTATTTCGAATTGCACAGGTACTCAAATCAATACAGAACTATGATTTTCTAGACGTTTTGGCTCTTTTTCAAATATATTGTCCATCAAATTTTATTTTGGGGAGATTGCGGTGGTTGTTTGAAAAAAACCATTAGGAAGGTGAATAATAAAAGAATCATTTATTTTTTGATTGTCAGGTACACCACGAATATGTATTGATGGTAATGTTCAGTACATTAGAAAATGCTGATAATGTTACATCATCCATGTAAAATCCATCTCTCTCCATGTTTTCAATGTACTCCTCTGATAATCTCCACTTTTCATTTGTCTGATATAACGGTTGTTAACATTTCCGCCCGTCATTACAATTTCAAACCAAGACCAATCAAGGATGAAGTCATTCCGCAACAGTGGCCTCTCAGCCTTCAAAACTCTATGTAAAATAGAACAGTACCCGCATTTACCAATACAATGATAGTTCAGCATATATTTGTATTTGGGTCAGAGGACCTTGAAGGCGGCGACACTGAGTTTGAACAAATAAATACAACAGTCGCCATGAGGCATTGTGATGTGGCAAGGGTTAACTTTAATTGTATACGAGGACACCACAAGGAATTCTAGAGTGGCATATATGCTTATTTTTATGTGCTATGTATGTATCTTGAAGAAAGATTAAGAGCAAATTTTATTACGATTATCCCCACAGTAGTACAAAAGATTCGTACTCGAATTCTGTATTGTTACATTCATGCACTAAATTAATTAACGACATTAATGTTTATTGCTGTTTTTAATTTATATTACACGACACTATGTGTATTCTTTACTTTTCCATTTTATACACGATGTTTATTTCTTAAATTGAACATGGTTCTAGGATTGATGAGCATCTATCTGCAACTGCACTCCTGGTGATAACGTTGAACTGAGTGAAACGTTCATCAAAGTACTCATTTGGTATAAAAATGTCATGAATTGTATTACGATAAACCCTTGCTGCTTATTTGCTTCTTATTATGCTTCTATTGTATTATTATACAATTATTGCATGGGCAATAAAACATTTGCACCTCTGATACTATATTATCATTCCCTACCTTTTTGTTTGGTTTGTACACTAAATCGTTATACAGTTTGATGTTGGGTAGTACCTATGCTACAACTTGACTTGGAGTGACTGCTAGGTAGGACTTCACGAATTGAGCCATTCATAGAAGTGTGAGGATTACAAAAAACGGTTTGTCAGTTGATGACGAGGGGTATATGCAATATGATTGCTGTTGATGTTTTTCTTCATCACTTTGAGTCAATCATTCAAATTGACGCTGATATCAATTCTGGTTACGTTCAAACATCACAAATAAAGATTGAACTAAAACATTTCATTTCATAAAAAGTATATACTTTATTACTCCCTCTTGACTGGTTCAACAAACACCAATTTTCCATCAACTCTTAAAAAGTGTGTGATTCTGTGACAGGCACTATATCACCATCTACATCATTTACAGTCACCCTGACCACCTTGGCTTGCTCGTGACCACCCACTACAATAACACGTTGAGTACTTTTTGTGTGTTGCATGTGACTTACCTGGTTGTTTACTGGCCTTCTTACGACTTGCTTCATCGGCGAATGCCAAAATGGTTGCATCTCGTGAGATGACGTTGATGTCTCTGATTAGAGCATATTTCTCATTGCTAATGACGGGCGGATTGGTAAAACCAAACGTGTCCTGGATCAACGTCCTCAAATCTTCAAAATTTTTGGGCAACGTAATCAACTCCGATGTGACCGAGTCATCTTCTCCATTCTTGATGGTAATGGTGACTCCACTAATAGATCCACCCACTACAATAACACGTTGAGTACTTTTTGTGTGTTGTGTGACTTACCTTGTTGCTCAGAAATAGGTGCGAAGCTATGTGCACTCACTCTTCTTTTCTTAATCGCTTGTTGCTCTCCATCTTCACTTGTAATAAATTCTTCGCCTTCTTCAAGCATCATCTTATCAAACTCATCATTTGGGAACAGATGAGTATTGATATAAACATCATCTTTTTTTCCAAGTACTTGTTCCAAAGTACTTACAACAACCGGATCTTTGAACAAATAATGCAGTTTCTGTTGTGTTATTTCCATGTAGAACTCCTTTTCTGTCAAAGCAGTTTTGTCAAATTGTACATCCCTTGATCGTTTTGGCATCAAGATACTTATTAAAAGCACCTTGTCGAGTTTGTTGTAAAGCTCATCGAATTTCTCTCGCAGTCCCCTACGTTCTTTGCTAAGGTATAGTTCTGGCGCTTTTTTTTTGTAATGGGTATCTGATACTTCAAATTTGGAGAAAAGCATAAAACCTGATTTGTCTCCTGCAGGACCAACTCCAGATATGTCAAAGCCAAAAGCACTTGTCGGATATGCGCCAATTTGTTCTTTTTTGTTATTATGATAAGATGCGAGTAGATCGAGAAAGTCGTTTTCCGTCGATACATGATCGTCTTCATCTTTATTAGTAGAGATTTTGTTCACTGATCCTGTGATATTTATTCTCTTTATCCAATCAAAATCTTTGATTACCTCATTTTTATTATTAAACACTTCAATGTTCTCGCATAATCTGGCCATTGTGCCGTGCACACACAACGCTGACATGATCAATTCTTCAAAGGATAGACCTTTGTTGTTTGTATCCACCAAACGCTTTGCTGCATTTCTCACACTAACACTTGGAAGTTCATCCGCATAATCTTTTAGAATTGAGGAAACAATAGCTCTAGATAGGGGCTCTTCAACGCATTCGTAATACTTTATCTTTTTATTGTTGTCTTGTGATGATTTCAAGTGGCAGATACCAGACGCCACCAAGTCAGGAATATTATGTCTGTACTTTCCAGAGCTTTCAGTGCAGACAGTAAAGACTGCGTTTTCTTTCAAACCAATATGAATCGCCAGAGACTCTATAGCTCTTAACAGAAGAATTCGGTCATGTGTTTTTCCTTTGTAACTTTCTTTGATTGCATCCACTGCTGTTGTAGTGTGTATATCAAACGATCTTTTGATGGCTTGTCTTAATATATCGTTTTTGTTTTTGTGGATTCCTTCTTTCGTAACTTGTCCAATCAAGAAAATCACTTTAACTACGAGCCTCGGTCTACCAATAAGGAGGGACATTGTTTCTGTATCATTCAATACATCACTACATCCCTGTACATCAAGGTTTTCTTCGAGAAATCGTTTTGCTGATTTGACCGTGTGGTACTTAAAGTCACTCTTAACCAAAATACTTGTCTCCTTCCCGACCGAACCCATTAGAACATCTCTATGCTTTAACGAAAGTGAAGTTCCCGCAAATGCAATGTATTTATAATCTTGGATCACCCTGCTGAGCGCACTTTTAATGCCGAACAACATGCTGCGGTCCTCCTGTCTCAAACTTAAAAATCTAACACAGTTAGTTGTTGACATGTGAATAACTTACCCTTTGGGAAATCTGAGGTGGATATAGTTCGCCTCATCGAACGCTATACCTAATTTCGGTACATCGGACTGTCCTCTGTTCCGTCCTCTTTTTTCAAGTAAAAGGTTAATTTTCCGAACAAGAAAATTGTGGACGATGGTTTCATCATACACAACCTCTGGTACTTTTCTCCTTTTACACTCTTCTTCAAAGTACTCCAAGCACTTTTCGTAACATTCAGCGTAGTAGCGGGTACGTACGTTGGTTTGGCTGTACATGAATTCTTTTGGTGTGATTCCATGAGTATCTATAAGGTGATACAAGCTGGCTAGCTTAGCGCAGATCCAAGTCAAAATCTTCTTTTCTCCCTTTGCATGCCTAATAGATCTGTCTTGCTCATTTTGGACGGTTGTCAATTCGTTATAAAGTTTTTGCATGTAACTGTCATATTCACTGTCCACTCCAGCCGTAGAATATAACACGTAACCAATTGAACCATTACGAAACACTTCGTGCGTTTTACCACTTCCGCTGACGGCGATATAAACTTCCATGGGAGTGGCGCTATCTGAAAGGTTCCACTGTGCTGCATTTTTATCTTGCGTGCCTAAGTGAGCGAGAGGAAAGTTCTGAAAGTCCAGAATGTGTTCTCTCTTCGTATTGAACTTGATTGGCAGGTCGATATCTCTTTTGTTAAATTTGGGGATTAGGTCTGCTTGAACATCAGGCTGTGACTTCCATGATTTGAAATTTTCTGGAATTTTAATTAACTTGACTTTATCTATGAACGCATCAGCGATACCTCTCTCAATGCCACGTCCCGACATAATATATTACGCGTAATTTATTAAACTTGACGAAATTACATAAGTTATCTAAGTATTTTCTTGATTTGAGTGACTCTGAGCGGTTAAAGATAGACCGAGCAAACTAGTATGAATTTAAGGATGAGATGGGAAGTAGCACTGCGTTAATTACTAGCTATAATTCTTCTTCTCATACATCCACAGTCTTTGCTACAATCGTTATAACACCTGGCTATGCTCCTACTTTGAACAAAACGAGTGGTTTTTAGGTTATATCCACTGGAAGAAATACTGCAATCTCAATTTCTGTTACCGTTAGTTCTACCAACTCGACTCTTAATATCAATACCACACCTTCGTCAACATCACAGACACTAAGGAAAATCAAAACTGCGGCGAACGATAGTACAGATATAGAATACAGAAACTCGATCTATGGTAATATATTGATTACTTAACCTACTGTACTTGTTGCATAAAATAAATAAAGTTGCTATATGAATGTAAACGTTGAAATTATATATGATACAACTGATTTTGTTAGTTTCTATTACTTGATAAATGAAAATTACTATTTATCCTTTACCGATGAATTAATGACGTCTAATGTTACACCTGTAACCGAATGAAATGTTAACCTGATTTTTATGAGTATTTACATATAGATGTCTTAAACGTCAACCAACGAATGTGGAAGAGAACGTAAAAGAAATATATGTATAAACGTAACCCATAGTATAACGAAGGATGATCAAGTGTATGATCACTGGTTGACCGGTTTAACGGGCCATTGGACAACACTTTACAACATAACCACACAGACACCCAGGCTATGAACAAAATGTTTACATGAGCATTTCTATGTTATTGTGCATCCATAAAATACAATATCAGCATCATTGGATTTGGTAAATCATAAGCAACAAGAATATCACCTTTATTTTAATTATGCTGGTTACATCACAAACATTTACTAAACAATAAACATTTATTATGTATATAATGGTGGTTAACAATCATGCAGTATATTTTTTAATTGCAGCCATTGCTTGTATGGCCTCCTCATCACTTATTGTCGGTTGATGACGATCTTGCTAATCAACCTTTAAATATTGCTGGTAATCTTTGTCCATCAGATTGTCTTGTTCCTCTTCCTAAACATCTTTGACACACAATTTTATATAGAAGAACTGTTGTCACATTAAAGATTCTGACCACTTGGTAATGTCACAAAGACATGTTACAATTTATTGAGGTAAACTAGGCCATGTTCTTTTGATGAATGTTCAATTATGGCCACAAAAAGGATAACAAAGGAACTTACAGATATCAACAAATCACCACCCGCAAATTGTAGCGGGGGACCAGATGGCGACGATATTTTTAAATGGAGTGCTACAATAATAGGACCGGTATGAATAACAAACATTTAAATACTTTTTCTAATTCATAGAATGATACACCCTATTGCGGCGGTATTTTCTCACTAACAATAACGTTTCCTGAAGATTACCCATTCAAACCACCATCAGTCAAGTTCCTCACAAAAGTCTACCATCCAAACATCAACTCCTCAGGACAGATCTGCCTTGATATTTTGAAAACACAATGGAGTCCTGCTTTGAGCATTACCAGCGTATTGCTCTCTATAAGCTCATTATTAAATGAACCTAATCCAGATGATCCATTAGTAGGCGACATTGCAAAACAATACAAAACAAACCGTACACTTTTTGAAGCAACAGCAAGAGAATGGACAAGAAAGTTTGCAAATTAAAATGTTTTTAATTGTTTATTTACATTATTTGTTAAATCGTTTTCTGCTTGTATTGATTTGAGTTAGGGTATCATAACACATTTTCTTAATGGAGACCATATCTTCTCCAAGGCTTGCTTCATAACCAAAATCAAAAGCTTGTTCCGCTTCATATACATTAGCGCCATCATAAATAGTACAAAAATAAGGATGCTTCAAGGCTTGTAAAGCAGAATAACGATCTCTATAATCAAATTGTAATAATTGTTTTAACAAGTCCACCGCAAGAGGATCGGCTGACGGAAATTTACAAGACAGTTCAACAGGTGCAATATAAGGCAACGACTTGAAGTATTCTAGACCTTCTTTAGATCCCCTTACTTTTGACAAGTGTGGAGTTCCTATTGTGGAAATGACACTTTGTAGTTGATCCATGGTGCTGAGACCTGGAAACAAGATCTTCCTATCGGGAGACAAGAGTTCTGCAAAAATACAACCAATGGACCAACAATCTGTTTCCTGTGAGATTTTTTCATAATTAAGAATGACTTCAGGTGCTCTATAATATCTTGTTTGCACATAGGTAGTGAGTTCACCAAAAACATCATCTTCTTGTGAATCCTTAAATGTGGGTTCTTGTTGTTGTATTCCTCTTGCTAATCCTAGGTCACATATCTTTACCATACATTCAGCATTGATTAAAATGTTTTCTACATGGTGGTGAGATTGATGTGCTTTTTTGTACTTACCTGGTTTCAAGTCCCGATGTATTATTTTGGCACTATGTATGTAGTGTAGACCTAAAAGTATTTGGTACATTATAAACTTGATGTGTTCGTTGGTAAGTGGTTGTTTGGATCTTAGAATGTCTCTAAGGTCGCATGACATGAGCTCCGTAACCAAATAAACATCAGAAAATTCTTTTAGACTCGGCGGCGCTACAACATCCCGTAGCGAAATCACATTGGGGTGATTAAAACTATGAAGTATCTTTAATTCTCTTAAAATTCTTTTTTGCGTGGTTATTGAGTAATAACTGCATTTCTTGGAGTTTGTTCCGGATAAGTTATTTCCTCTGAGGGGAGAAGAAATAATTCCTTCAAGTAGACTATTGGCCTCTAATACCAAGTGGTCCAAATCACCATCGTCCTCAAAGTCAATGCCCCAAGGGAATATTGAAATGTTCTTTTTAATTGCAACTGCCTCTTTAGTTATCGTATTCGTAGCAGCACAAACTACTCCGTAACTGCCTCTTCCAATATAACGTGCAATGGAATAATAAATGGGAATGTGAAAAACTTCTCTATCCATTCCAACCTCAACAATATACATATTTCTCTTCTTGTCCTGCTCTGCGTTATATTCTGACGAAGGGCACAGTTCTACAGGACTCAAGATGGAAACAACCATCAAATCTTGAAGAGTTGCTTTTGATTCAAAATTCCAACGAATACCTTTTAGAATGAAACCCATGCGGGAATCTCGGACGGATTGAGTGGAAAGTCAAAATTAAAAATATCTTTTTGTCCACCAAACAAGATGTAAGAAAGAACCATGTATGAACAACAAGAGTATTTTGTAGTGAATAAAACTTATTTTTAGTCAGTCAGGGCTTCGTAATGGTCATCAAAGTGGTAAGATTGTTCGTTGATGTCCTCAAACAGTTCTGAGTCTTTTGAATTCATGTTTCGGTAGACAATCCTCAGTACGTATCCTATATAGATGGAAAATGCTCCAAAAGCAATCTTCAAGAACCTTCTTAGAATCAAACTTTCGCTCTTCTTTACATTTTCTTCTTGTTTGTTTTCTTGTTTTTTGGTATCTTGTGTGCTTAATGTTCTAGATGGACCTGAAGACTCAAAGTTGTTTAAGATGTGAAGAGTGAACCTTGACAGGTTTGGGTAGCTTGTGACTAATTGTCTTAATGTGAGATCGGGTAGGTCGGGCACGGTAAAGCAGGCAAGGTATCCATACACTAATGCATCAAGGGTAGATGGACTAAAAAACGGTTAACAATGTGAACATTAAAACTTACGTATCCCCGTAGAAGAATGTCTTGTTTCCCAAAAGAATGTTTAAAGCCGATAAACACTCGTTGGCTCTTTCTTGGGCGGCATTTTTATGGTTGACTTCTAATCTTTTCAGGTGATCTCTACATTGTTTTCGTATTAAGGGAGCATATAGCCATCTTGAATAGAAAGGTGTTCTTGAGAAGAACTCATTTTTGGTCACTTGATAATTTTCATCACAAACCCACCAATAATATAACTAATTTTTAGAAAATGTGAATACAAGAACATACTAGGCAGGGTAAAAGTTTTTCCTCAACAAGAGATGAATATGCAATGATTTCTGATCGTATTTCCTTGAGTGTGATGGATGTTGTGTCATCTTCACCGCTCCTCAAACGTATGTAGGCATCCAGGTCAACTGATTTTGACTTAAGGTACTCTATTATCGATACGGCTCCTCTTATTGTAACAGTAGGCTATTCATGTAAAATTTTGATAAATGTTAATGTTGTGTACATTTTTTAAAACGTTGTGTCTTAATATCGGTAGTTGTGTTTCTTTGTTCTGCCCTGGCGAGGGATAGTTCGGTACGGTGAATGGATTGGGCTCTACTGTATAATCGACTTGTGCGAATTTCAAATATGTTTGTATGAAAAGACAATTAGGATCAAACGACGCAAGTCCGAATGCAGGGTCAGCACAAAGTAGCTTGAGTGTGTTCTCCGACATTTTTTCAAATACACGCTTACAAAATAAACAAACAAAATGAATGCATTTGCTCTACCAACTCTCATCATGATGAACATACAACGAGCGTAAATCGTGGTTATTATGATGCACAGTCTACCTGATGCTCAAAAACCTCGAAATCATAATTGCAACATCCAACATTAAATTGAGAGAGGGAATAAACGGCGTTTCGAGATTCGTTGGTTGGATGAAAAGGATAATAAAAGTAGAATCTACAAATACCACCAATGAATGATTTTATAGAAGAAAAATTAGTGAGGACGATAGGCCCAGGGTAATTAGAAGTCTTATATATAATTCTTAATAAAAACAACAGTACTTGAAAGTAATACTTGAATATGTATTGTGTATTCATATACAATGGAGTTGTGAAGGTGTGAGCTCCATTGAAATTGAATAATGTTTGAAATGACCATTTTTGTAGTCCTCACCGAATCACCCGCATATACAATTTTTATTTAATAACACTAGTATTTATAGATTATGAAATCTAAAAAAGCGATTATTTTAGGTTGGTCAACTAATATAGCCGTTACATGAATTTAGATAAATAGAAATAACAAATTGACCACCACAGCTCAAGAAAATAAAAACAAAATCAAACAATGAACTTCAACCTAGACGATTGCATGGATGTGTCAGCTGATATGAACACAGACTTGTCATCTGTCCAAGAGCCCAGATGGCTAAGAAAGCAAAGACAAAACGCCGGTCTAAAACAAAACACCAATGCCACAAATGTGCCACCACAGATCCAACCAGTAATGGCGGACACTGACGCATGTAGATTTATACCAAGACGTCGTAACAGTCAAGACATTGAAGTATCAAGATACAATCTCCTCAACATGAGCAGCGAGGACGAATCAACCAAAACACACGATGAAAACAAAGTATATAAAAGTGCCCTAGAAGAGAGATTATTCGACACTAAAATCACAGAGTCGAAGATCCTTACCCTTACCGAGAAGGCACCTGCACCAGCAAAGGACTGGAGGAACGAACTACGCGTTCTTTACACCCACAACAAGACAACAACCAGCAATGCCCAAGCACTACGCAAGAACGTCAGCAGGTGCATTCCACAAAAACCATTCCGCGAGCTTGATGCTCCCAACCTTGTAGAAGATTACTATCTCAACCTATTGGACTGGAGTTCACGCAACGAAATTGCCGTCGCACTAGGAGACACAGTTTACTTGTGGAACGCCGAGTCATCAGAAATCAAACACTTGATGAGCTGCCCACAAATCGACGAAAACAACCCTACAAACTTGGTCACATCTTTATCTTGGACTGCAGACGGAAACAACATTGCCATCGGAACAAACAACAATGACGTACAAATTTGGGATGCCAACCGCGGAAAGTTGGTGAGATCCATGAAGGGACATAGTCAACGAGTCGGATCGTTAAGTTGGAACCATCACTTACTAAGTTCAGGTGGAAAGGACGGCCGTGTCATCAACCACGACGTTCGAGTACAAAATCACATTCTTACCGTTTTGAACGGCCACTCCGAATTCGAAGTGTGCGGTCTCAAATGGTCACCAGACGGAACACAATTAGCAAGCGGAGGAAACGACAACACCCTCAACATTTGGTCCAAGGAGACATGCATTGGCGGTCTAAACAATCAACCCAAGTTCCAAATCCGCCACCACACAGCAGCAGTCAAGGCACTCGCCTGGTGCCCTTGGCAAAACAACTTGCTTGCATCAGGAGGAGGAACGGGTGATTGCCGCATCATGTTCTGGAATACCACTTCTGGCAACTTGTTGAACTCAATTGACACAAAATCACAAGTTTGCAGTTTGGTTTGGGGAAAGCACGACAAGGAGATTGTGAGCTCACATGGTTTCACACACAATCAACTCTGCGTCTGGAAGTACCCCTCATTAACAAAGAGCGCCGAATTGTTGGGACACACAAGTCGTGTGCTCCACATGGCTCAAAGTCCAGATGGCGCAACTGTTGTCAGCGCCGCTGGTGAAAGTATGAAGTTTTGGAAGGTGTTCTCATCACCAGAAGAATTACAACAAAGTGGTGCGACAATGGCAAGAAAGCAAGCACCAAAGGGTTTGGTCGGTAACATGAGAAACATTAGGTAATTGAAACAATTTATATATAGGTACGTAAAATTGTTTGTCCATGTGGTTTGCGCTCGCTTTTCTTCACGGTAACTGCCTCATGTCTAGTCACTTGTGTGCGGCGCAGATCATTTTTGTTCACGTGTGAAGGTGGTGATGGTCGTGCACTGTTCGTTTTATTGTTTGAGCGGTGTAGCAGACAACAACATCCCACTCAACACTTTTTGTAAATATATTCTGTCTAACACAGGGTAGTCTCGCAAGAGGCTACCCGCCCCATTTCTTCAAGAGAATTGTTACTAAAACTAATAAAAGTCTTTTTTTAAGCATGTGTACTTTATAGCTTTCATCACAACGCATTCTCACTCCATGAATAAGAACCAATCGCTTACAAACCAGCAAGATCAACAACAACCAACAATGACACAATGTGAGAGAGGAAATGTTTTTTAATCTACACGTGTTTTAAGCACAGCAAAACTAGGATTGACCCACTTTCCACATGAACATTGAGACCCACTCCATGAATAAGAACCAATTCTTGCTGCACATTTTGGACAAGTTAACTTTCCTTCGTTATCCAACATTTCTCCCATCCAAGGCATTCTCTTCACAAACAAACTGTTGCAAGATTGGTCAGGTGTCAAGGCATTAGCAGCATCCTTCTTAATCTTTTTGTATGTGAAACCCTTTTGACCAGCATCTTGATGTTCAATCAAATCCTTTGTAGTAAAGAGCTCCTCTCTACATCTCTTACAAAAAGCGGTTGAGTCTTGTGATTCATTTTCATTGTCGTGTGAAGTGTTTTCATTTTTTAATGTTTTTATTCTTTGTTCCCTTAGCTCCTCCGAACTTAATTGTTCAACTTCTTGTGCTTGCTTTTTGGCGCCTAATTCCCTCTGTTGCTTCTTTTGTTTAATGTAGTAGCGGTTTATTTGTCTCAAGAAGGCTTCGCTTGGCTCTGCATCCGTTCTTCTTTGGTTAATGAACTCTATGCCATCTTCAACACCCATGTTCTTTTCTCTAATGAGGTAAGCAAGAATGGCAGTTGTACTTCTTGATGCGATAGCGCTATTGTCGTCATGGACCAAAACATTATGATTCTTTTGAGAAATGGCATCTTTAATAAAATCAGCACACTTATCCATGTACTGCATCATGTCTTCATTTTCAGAATCGTCAACAGGAATGATGAGGTGAATAATGTGTTGATCTGAACCTTCATCTCTTAAAACACTTTGCCTTGTCTCACCCTTTAATAGCGTTAAAACATGGGTGATGGAGAATTTCTCTAATTGAGCCTTGCTTCTTGTTTGCCTTAAAGTGCCCAGGTATAACTGATCTTGGATCAAGACTAGATCGGGTACGGAATCACTGTCATCTACGTAATAGTCTTCGTCCTCATCGTCTGATGATTCTTCAGATGCGACTTGGTCAACGTTTAGGTCATCATCATTGGGATCGGCTCTTTTCTTTAATAACAGTTCAATTTCTTTCGGTCTTTTTGTTGCCCGTGTAAAGTTCTTTTTCTTTATGGGTTCTTTGGTTTTGGTTTGGGGTTCTTGCGGAGCACGTGGTTTTTGTTGATGTGTGGGTGCTTCGTTCTTCCCGGCGATATGTGAGATGTGGAACTTTTTGTTCATTTCTGTTTTGAAGCAAGTTCAAGTTGGTTTCGTTGAATTTAAGCATGTGTTTTTTGTAAGCGAGCTCCTTCCCAAACAATGATCCGACTTTGTGCACATAGTTGTCAGATCACAATGGTAATACACAACTAACTGCATATAAAAGAATTTGTTACGCAACTACATTAGATTTATCGTTTATGTTTTGCTACAGATCTTCAAATCACATAGTATTAAGATTATAGAACGAATCATTTAATCTAATTACATTCAGCTTACAAAAGTAATCGCCAGATAGATTTAAGCGAGTTCTTTTCTTTGTGACATTACTTCTCGCTTCCATTTATTTTGGGCAATTTTTTGTTCTTGGTATTGTTTGGCCACTCTGGCGCCTTTCTCCTTCTCTGTCTCCTCTTGCGGCATTTTCACCACATAATCAATACTCAATATCAAACAAGCAGCTTCACAAGCGCACATCAGTGCATTCTTTTTTACATTTACTGGTTCATACACACTATTCTGTTTCAGATCACCAGCACAACCATTAAGTACGTCAACACCATAAAACCAATTTTGATTATGATCTTGATGAATGGATTCCAATTCTCCAAACACTTCCGCTATATTCATACCTGCATTCTCACACAAAGTAATTACAATATGTTGGAGTGCTCTACCAAAGGCTTTCATACATGAATGAACGGAATGAGATCTCTCTGAAGTCACATCTTGGTTGTTTACATAATGATTGATTCTTGAGTTGACGGACATTTCAGTTGCCCCACCACCAATAATATAAAAAGGATTGGACATGACCGTGGACATGATACAGATAGCATCGTGAACACTTCGATGTGCCTCTGAAAGCAGTTCTTCGGAAGGACCTCTCAGAATGAGCGTCATTTTGGAAGAGTCATCACAACCACTCAAGATACAGTAACGATCGTCACCTATTGTAACATTTTGGAATAAAGAACAAAAACCAAGATGACATTTCTTTTCATTTAAATGTTCAAGTGTGGAATAAATGGTTCCGCCCACTGTTTGTTTTATTGTAGTCATTAATTGTAATGGTATTCGGCTCAGGTTAGTAATGTTATTTTGTACAAAGTGTTGTGTGGCCAAATCACCTATCGGCTGAACGTTCAGGACCAAGTCACAATTCGTAGCATATATTTGGTCTAGTTTGCGGGTAACCAAGTTCCACTCTGCATCCACAAATGACTTGTACTGAGACGGACCTGAAATGTTCAAGTGTGCAAATTCCTTTTGGTGTTTGAGTTCAATCTAAAAGTTATTGTAATTTTTTGTAGTTGAAAATGTATGATTACCTCATGGTTAAGCAATAAGATTTTTGCGTTTTTTATTCTTTTTTGTTGTTGTTCAAAACCTGCGTAACTGAAAGTTCGTTTGAATACAATTCCATCAATCAAGTAGGAATCAGAAAAGGAACCTCCTTGTATGGGAAGGATTTGAATACAATCTTGATCTGAGTGTTTTAATTTATTAACTGCTCTATACATTTGTTAAATTTTAAAAGTGTGGGAAATACTTACTGTACAATGATTTTTGTGAAAAATTCTCTATCGTGTGATAAGAGTTTACTGTTTAGTGGCACTTGTATAATTTTATTTAAAATGTGATTCCTCAGGTTTTCGTCGTCTGGTAGGGGCTGCTTGATTTCATCCAAGTGTTTGATGGCCAAATTCAATGCCTTCTTGTACCCTTGAATTATAGTTTGAACGTGGTAACCTAAATTTATTAGGTCACGCGCTTCTTTTAATAAAGCAGCTGCTAATAGCACGACGCCTGTTGTCCCATCTCCAATTTCATCATCTTGTGTTCTTGACAACTTTACAAGTAATTGGGAGATTGGGTGTTTCGGTTCAAGTAATTTTAAAAGCGTTGCGCCGTCATTTGTGATTGTTATGTTTCCATCTTTACTGCATATTAGCTTGTCTCTTCCATTTGGTCCGTATGTGGATTTTATTTGTTCCGCAAGCGATATGGCTGCATCAATGTTGGAAAGTAATGCTTCTTTGCCTGCCACACCACCTGTATTCATCACATCATCAAAGGCCTTTGACATGGTTGAGTAGAAAAGAATAAACAACATATTTTAGTTTGTCATCACTTTTATAATAGCTTGAAAGCTAACTGTACATTTAAAGGGCGTATTATTCAGTATCTGGTGTCTATCTATGTGTACTTCTTTACGTTCTATTGTTCTTTCTTGTTCATCAAAATTGTTTATGTATGCGACTTGAGGATAGTCATTAAACCGAACCATTTTACTTTTCTCATATGATCTTTTTTGTAGGCAGCTCTTCATTGTGTTCTTTTTCGTTATACTGAGCCTCCGGCTTTGTCTGAACATCACAACTGTATTATTGGATTGATTTATAACGATCTTTGTTGCGTCTTGGCTTTTTGTGCGAGGTTCTGCTGATACTGTAATTCTTGGTACGTCCATCATGCTGATGCTATTTTGTTTTTTCTTTGTATTGCATAAACCAACAAGGAACCCAAACTTCTTTTATATTTAAAGATAATTACTTTTATGGAAAAACATCTTACTAAAATGGTATATTATTTTTATGAAACCGAATAAGCCATTGAGGAGACTAAAACAAAGTCAAATGTCTGTTGCGTCGAAAGTCTTTTTTCGTTAATTTTAGTGAATTCGAATTGTTTGGCGAACAGTCCTGTTCTCCGTTTCACTTGTTTTGAAAGCGTTTTGCCATAACTTAGATTCCCATTAAAAGATTCATACTGCACATGTTATGACCCCTAAGTACCTTCACAAAAAAAACAAACACAGAGTAAAAGATGAATACATGTTAATAATAATAGTTTTTATTCACATTACCACCTCATTATATGTTTCAAGTTACCATCACTACATAACTTTGTGATAACATCTTCTTTGATGTTGTGGTCATTTGAAACATTTAATGAATGTAGGTTAATAAGTTGCGATATTGCTTTATCTGTCACTCTATAACAGTGCATCATATATAGCACGCGCAAATTAAAAAGTTTCGAAATGCTTTTATCTGTAATTCGTTCACAATGCGTAATGTTTAGAAAAGTCAATTTGGTTAGTTGAGATAACCCATCGTCTGTGATTTGTTTGCAATGACTAATGTTTAGCGTGCGTAGGTTACATAAGGTTGAAATGCCTGCATCAGTAATTTGCCTACAGCCGGTCATGTCTAACATTTGTAAATTTTGTAGTTGTGATATGGCATTATCTGTAACTTGTTGGCAAAAACTGATGTTCAAACCTTGTAGATAAATTAATTGTATTAGCTGCTCACAAGTGGTTTGTTTTTTTACATTGTATGTTTTGTTGAGGTGCACAAGTTCGCTATATTTTAATTGATTGATTGTTCGGCATGTGTAAGAAAATTGTATCCAGTCAATAACGTCTAAGGATTGTGCAATGCAAGTCAACATGTCTTCATGTAAAAGAGATAAGGATGGTGTACCTCTGTTGATGTTATGTTTACATTTTCTGCTCTTTGAATTTCTGATAGGGTGTTCTTCTTTGTTGCAACAACTCAACCACATCATTGATAATTGTCAGTCCAGTCATTCAAGAAGTTCGAATATCCGCGGAGTTCGAAACATCCTCGGCCAAGCAATTCTTTTTTATTGTAACTATGCGGCCGGGATATTGTTTTGAGGGGCCCGCATTCTTGATTAGAAAAGAACGCAAATTTACAAAAGTACAAAGCAACAAACAACAACATGTCGGAGAATGACATCAATGGGACAAGGTTCGACCGCAGAGCAAATATGCAGCGTAGATTTTTAGAACTAGTATCACATCAAAAAGAACAGGACAAGGATAAGACTTCATTCGAGATTAGACCAAGAGCTCCTTCTGAGTCAAGGGTGGTTATTGATTTACCACTGCTGCAAGACGAGCGTTTAAGAGATGTTTACATCACATCAACAAAAGGACTTCGAATTGGTCGAGTTCTGGAAGATCTCGACGCCATGGCAGGAGAAATTTCATATAAACATGCCGAGGGTTTCAGTGCATTAAGAAGTGTTGCAATCGTCACTGCCACTTGTGACCGCATTGAACTAGTGAAGCCAATATCCCTTGTAGACTTGAGATTCGACGGATGGGTCACATGGGTTGGTAACTCGAGCATGGAAGTAAGAATTGAAGTACAACAAAAAAAGTCAATCGAAGCCACCGAATTCGACGTTTGTGCTGTTGCTTACTTTGTCATGGTTGCTCGAGACTACAAAAAAGGAGGAAGTGCACCGGTACATACATTAAACATTGTAACAGAGCAAGATGGCAAACTTTATGAACAAGGACAAAAGAATCAAGCAAGAAGAAAGAGCAGCGCAGAAAAGGCTCTCATCCGTACGCCGCCTTCTGAGGGAGAGCTACAATTAGTCCATCAAATATTCATTAATGCACAGTCATTGAAAATGAACTCTAGTGATTCTTCAGATCATAAATTTATGAATCAATCTTGTATGTGCAGCACAAAGGTAATGCATCCTCAACAAAAGAATTTACACAATAAAATATTTGGCGGCTACCTAATGAGGGAAGCATGTGATATAGCATGGAGCGCGGCTTATGTTTTTGGTCAACATGAACCAGAATTCATGTCTCTTGATGATAATCACTTCATAAAACCTGTTGATGTGGGAACAATTGTTAACTTTAATGCAAAGGTTGTGTTCGTACATGACGATATCATAACAGTTAGAGTTGAGGCACAAGTCATAGATCCTAAAAGTAGCAAGAGGCAGACGACAAATGTGTTCCACTTTGGATTTAAAACCGCAACCTCTAAAAAGGTGATACCCGAAACATATGAGGAAGCCATGCTTTACATTGAAGGAAAAAGAATTTACGAAAAGAAGCTTCATTCACCTAATGGTTTGGATAAGCAATAAATGTTATTTGTACAAATATCGTATCTTGACCCTGCAGGGGTGTGGATTGAATCATATGTTAACACAAGGAAATGTGCTGGTACTACAGCACATTTTAACATTTAAACTAGGGTCCAATAGAGAAGTAGGGTCACGCCTGAAAAACTCCCCGATGGATTTTGAATCGGATGTTCGAATCATTCGTTTACAACATGTTAAACGATACAATACAGGTCAAAAAGGCGTGCTATAATAACAAAACGTTGCATTTCATAAACATTGACACAACATCCACATTACATGTTTGCAATCGCTTAGATCCAATTCGGTCAGATGGGGCAAGACCGCAATCGTCTACAATTGACAATTGTCTCGATCCTATGAACAAAACAGATATTGATTAAAGAAACATTGATCTATTGTGAAATCTTTTTACCAAACTTTTGCAAAAAGAACACTTCTAATCTCACAATGTGTCCAATTTTAAGATCAAGACCATCCTTGCCAAGATCACTCTTATTCACGGCGGCGAATGTTGTTCCATTGAAGTATTCCTCATACAATTTATTCACAACTTCTTGCAGATTATTATTTTGTTTTTCGACCAACCAATTTTTTTCCAACCAAACCCTCAACTCGTCCCTGGTCAACTTTTTCATTTTCTCATACACATTCTTCTGCTCTGGAGTTTGCTGCACAGCATCTTCACTCTGACCTCCACCCACTACAATAACATGTTAAGTACTTTTGTTGTGTGACTTACACCTAATCTTTTTGACATGATCATATGGTTCGTTTGCATCTCTGCCTCGTTTTTCATTTCTGTTCACTATTAAACGAATTGTCATTTTTTTAAGTGGCTTTAAGGTTAAAAATTGATGTTTGTTGTCAATCAGGAGTTGAGTATAAATTCAACGGACCAAATATATTGTCCGCTTGAATTTTATTTTCTTTGGATA